>JACEGR010008846.1:0-32414 GCA_014170235.1 Listronotus bonariensis
TGTATAAAGATTCTAAATTCTTGGGGATTCGGTCTAGGGCTGAAGTAAAACTCTTTTTTACTAAACGCCGAGCTTTCGAAAATTTATTTTTTCCTTTTTCAAGGCTACAATATAAAGAAAAATCTTTTACAATCAAAAAATTAATCTACAAAAGCAACCTATTGTTTTAAAAACGGTAATATTTAATAAAAAATAAAAAAACTTATGTGCAAAGTGAGTTTTCTTAAGGCTAGAGTTGCAATAAGAAACATAATCAATTTATTGTTTTACATATTTCTTCTGACAATTTTTGAACTTAAACTTTTTAAAAATTTACATTTTAGTGTTTTCTAGAACATCTTAATAAATACTGTTAAGTTAATACATATTGAAATCAATATCGGTAGCAGTGTTATCAGGACAACATTCCTTTGCATGGTTTTTTTCTTTTTTTTGGTTACGGCTTACAAACATTTTTTTTTTTTTTTTTTGAAAAACTATTTTGAATTTTCTTATTTATATATTTTATACATTATTATAGTGATAAGGCAGGATACAAAAACTTATTTTGACTAATTTAATTATCGTTTTCTTTTAAGTTTTCTAAGAGGCTAGAATATATTATGCTTAGATCATCAATATCTTTTCTTTTATTTATGCAACTACTATCCAGGAAAATCTCCACCATTTCCAAAAACTGTCTTTTGTTTTTGTTTTTTTCTGTGTTAAATACCTTTGCGTTGGCAAAATCAATGTTATGTTTAGTCGTAAGGACATGTTCAGATAGGGTACAAGTTTTTTTATTGAGCCTGCAATCGCTCTTATGTCTGGTAATTCGTTGCTGTAAAACAGTGGAAGTCTGTCCTATATAGTTACTGTTGCATTCTATGCATTGAAGAGAGTTAACAACATTCGATTTTTTCAAAACACTGTCTTTATCTTTTAGCCTGGAAAAAGTGTTTCCAATTGTTAAAATTTGTTTGCCACTTATTTTGAGGCTAGTAAGTTTAGTTAAAATCTTTGCTAATTTGTGAAAAATTTCACCGCAATATGGTAGTGAAAAAAAATAAGAAGCTTGATTTTCAGTTGATAAGGCAATACTATTTTGAGGAGTGCTTGTTGGTTGGTTATTATTGAATAAAAAGGCGGAATTTCTGGAGAAATAGCTAAACTTTGTTCATTGTTAGAAAGATTGTTAACTTGTATTGTTCTATTGTTATTATTTAAATTATTGGTATTAATAGAGTTGTGTAAAAATTTATTAAGAAAATATTTTGGATAACAATTGTCCAATAAGATAGAGTAGAGCTTTTTTATGTTTTTATTAATATATGATGGATGACAAATTTTTTGTATTCTGTTTTTTAATGCTAGAACAAGATTGATTTTCATTTTTTTTTTGTGTGGTATGAATGATAATTCATATATCTACTGAGTAAGTTGGTTTTTTTGTAAGGTTCCAAAATCCATACTGTATACATCTTTTTCGATCAACAACCAAAAAAAAGAAAAAAACCCTGCAAAGTAATGTTGTCCTGATAACACTGCTACCGATATTGATTTCAATATGTATTAACTTAACAGTATTTATTAAGATGTTCTAGAAAACACTAAAATGTAAATTTTTAAAAAGTTTAAGTTCAAAAATTGTCAGAAGAAATATGTAAAACAATAAATTGATTATGTTTCTTATTACAACTCTAGCCTTAAGAAAACTCACTTTGCACGTAAGTTTTTTTTTTTTTAATTAAATATTACCGTTTTTAAAACAATAGGTTGCTTTTGTAGATTAATTTTGATTGTAAAGATTTTCTTTATATTCTAGCCTTGAAAAAGAAAAATTAAATTTCCGAAAACTCGGCGTTTAGTAAAAAGAGTTTTACTTCAGCCCTAGACCGAATCCCCAAGAATTTAGAATCTTTGTATTCAACTAGTCGGTCAAGACTACCCTTCCACTATTATATATATATAAATATATATCATATATATACATATATATAATTATCATTTATTTTTCTTGAGTATAGGTATTTTTTTTATTATAAAAATAATTTTTCTGAAATCTGAAAAAATAAAATGTGTTGTTGTGTAATGTTTTAAATTGTGGTAAAAGTTGGTAATTTATTTTTATAATTATTTGTAGGTTGGTTTGCCTGATCGTAATAAAAAAATTTGAAAAAGCTCACTACACTGAACGAATCGTCAAAGGATTGTTATGAAATAAAGTTTTTAATTATAATAAATAAAAACCTGTATGGGCATCCATCAATAAATATTTGAATTTGACTATGAAACTTTTATAAAAAAGATTTATTTCTATCATTAAAATTCCCTAAACGCTACTTGGAAACCTTATAAAGCAGTTTTTAAGCGACAAAAAAGTGTTACTGATCTACCAACCCCTCATACTTCTAAGTAGGTAAAAATCACAAACAAAATAACATTTTTTCTACTTTGGGGCTTACCCAACGACTTTTTAAGTTCCATATCAGCTAAATTGGCAACTCCAAATCTGGTGTCTGATGCTGCCACTATAAGATGTATTAATATGTCATCATTTTTAAACACTCCATGAGCTATAAACTTTACTATACCCAACTTAATCTAAAAAAAAATTAACTTATACATTATTATACATATATTTAAAAACACAACACCTAAATAACTACAAATATTATTAAGAGTCTGTTTTTTTAATGTTACTGTAGCCTGTTGTTTTATTTTATACATATACAGCCTTGATTGTACCAAAACAAAAATCGACTTGTATACAGACTGTCCAGGGATGGAGTTTACAAGAGAACAAAAGAACCAAAAATTTCATATTTCGTTTTGCTTGTAAGGACAATGGGATTCACGAAGAGGAAATTTTGATTTTGTATACAGGGTTCCCAAAACAAAAACTTTTCTTAGCAAAATGTCATTAGAAAAATTTATTTGTTTGAAATGGATAAAAACAATAGTACAAAATTTTATTGAAATCCATAACTGGCGAAAACTGACATTTACAGTTAAAAAATTGTGTGACTCGTGAATGTCTTTTTTCGAAAATTTAATTTTTGGTCCATTTGTCCTCTTGTTAACCCCATCCGTGGACAGTCTGTATATTTTGTTCAATAAAATAAATAGGTTAAAATGTGCTTATAACTAAATATAAATTTTTGATCAAAGTGCACAGTTTATTTGCAATTATGATTTTTATTTTGTTGATTAAAAAAATATATCATAGTGGATATACATTTAATATTTTTACTAAAATCTATCTTAATAAATTACTCACAAAAATCACTTACCTCTTCCAGTTCTTCTGGTTTCATAGGATTATTAACAGTAACTCTTTTATAAGATACTTCACTCATTCCCGAAGGAACAGGTAAAGATACATTACTTGTAGGTTGTGAGTCTGAATCAGTAGATTGAGGAGACAATGCACTACAAATAATGAAGTAAAACTACACACTTTTGTAAAATTTATTGATACATACAAATATAAACCAAGAGAAGTTTATGGCTTTAAAATTAGTTTCTAAGACTCACCTATAAGGCAACAGTAACATATCCAATAGAATATCAAGCAAGTGCTTTGAAATCTGTGGTTTCTCATTTAATCCAAACAGAGTGGCAACCTTTTCTGGTTCTGTTGGAACCTTCACTTTTCCAAGTAATGGTACAATAAGAAGTAACAAGCCATCTAAGTGAGATATAGGTTTGTTTTCCAGTGCATTTAACACAGTAGGTACCAGTTCAGCTTGCTTCTCTATTGGCAGACGAGGAAATCCAGATTTTATGTAAATTATTGTGAAATTCTTGAACAAAAGATAATTTTAGACCAATCTTAAAATAAACAGTCAACAAAAGTGGAGATATTAAAGATGAAATTGGACTAAATAATAATTTACAGGTTTATTTCATCAGAAATTTAAATATATTAGATTTTATTTGTAGTTGGTGAGCATCCTAATATAATAATTTTAAGTTAAATACCTTACTAATAATCATTTCAAAAGTTTCACAATTTATATTTCCTTATAAAGCAACATTTCTTAATATCCCTAAAAAACTTACAGTTACAAAGGATGTAGCAGCTGGATCCTGATATTGAGTCAGTAATACTTCTACAGGCAATTGAACCAAAGGTCTTGTTTTTATCCTCTTATTAACATGAATTAATAATTCCATTACCTACAAAAGAAGATATTTAAAATTGCCTAATAAAACGTAAATGAATTCCTAAAATTGGATTTGAGATGGTAATTTTCTAGGATTGCAATGGTTTCACACTATTAATTACATATCAAAATAATCCTCACCTACTTGTCTGCCAGAAACTCACCTTTTTACGAACACCCTCTTGCTGTGAAGACAATTTAAGCAGAACTGGAGGCAAAAATTTGCACAATACATTTTGTAATTGCTCATCAGTTTCAGCGGAACCCAGTCTGAGAAATACACGCTCCAAAAGCACTAAAAACAAAAATTTAACAAATTAGTTCTGCAATGTAAAATAAGAGATAATTTTATGAATTTGGTCGTTTTAAATGTTACATTAACATAAAGTATCTTTAAAAAGACCTACTTAATTCATCTACAGCCCCTGCCATGACTTTAAATTTTTTTGAAAATAAATTTGACAACCAGCTGTTTATTTATGTATGTACTTGTCAAATACAATGTCATTCTAAGATAAAGGTTAGATTGTATTTCTCTTTTCCAAGTTCTGTAGCATCTATCTCCTTACAACTCCCAAATTGTAATTCATCCAAATTTCCCTCATATTTCTCTGGTGCTGTTGCTATGATAACTTGCCTTACATTTACTTACTAACTTCAGCACACACAGGGCTGCCACAGTGGTACAATTGTACCATGTCCCGTACATTTGCGAATTGTAACATAAAGCATATATACCTAGAGAAACAATCATTAATTTTGGGGAATTAACCAATTATTAGGAAACGATAGGGAGTTATTGAACACACAAGTTAAGGCGATGCCATAATAAGGATATGCCTTACCTTATTATGGCATAACCTTATATCCGACGGAAAAAGTTGAGTTATTGAAAATTTAAATGTCATCTGTCCAAACTGACAGACCTTACCTTAACCTTATTTCCAACCTAACAAGTTATGAAAATTTTCCGCTTTTTTTTCGCAGCTACCTTCAAAAGCATTACATTATTTATATATCTTTAAATAGTTTAAATTATATTTTATAGGTTAAAACCGTTAAAAGAATATTAAAACTTCCACAAACTTCAAACTAGAACAGTAGAAAGAGAAAGAAGATGCGTAGAACGAGAGAAATTTCCCGTAAGGTAACCTTATAAGCTTACAGTAATCAGACATAAATAAGGGAATGCAGTATTTTATTAAAGTTGCCGTAATAAAGATTTTCAACTGCGCATGCGTACCTGTCAAAATAAGGAGTGCCTTATTAAGGCAAAGTTCTAAAGTGGTGTTCAATAACTCCCTGATAATTACCAATTCGTGTAATGTTGACAGTACCATTTACCTTAAAAATGGGGAAAAAAATAGTTGTTTTTCTTTATTGTTTTGTGTTGTAGGGTTTTGTTTTACACAGTTAAAGAAATACATTTGAAAAAGCAAGGTTTTAAGTATTTTTACTTGGTAAAACTTTTCGATTTTTTGCTCGGCAGCCGTTCGGATTACACGAACAGTTCCGAAGTTAAAATAAGACCGAAATATGGCACGACCTAAAACCGACATAAATAAAGCCAGGCACTACCCTTATTAAGGAAGTCCTTATCCCACCATGCATCTGCGCAAGCTCAGATGTCAAAATAAGGCCAGTATTTTTAGTGCCTGGCCTTATTTTACTGTGCAATATTTCTCCATTGACACTTAGTTCATGTATCATAACCTTAACGTTGTCATCAATTATTACAACGGTTAAAACCGCCGGTTAATAGCCTAAAATTAATGAATGTAGTGCGTTTAAAATGTTGTCTGACTATTGTATCGCACCCGTCTCACCTTACCAGTCAATTAGCATGCTCGAAGGAGCAATTGTACTTCTCTTCCGATCCGTAAGCACCTTTCCTCCAAGGAAGATCAACTTTTTAATAAGGAGCGCTCGATTTTTTACATTTGTCCGAAAATATAGATTATGTTTGTGACGTCATCTTTTGCCATACTATTTTTTATCTGACAAAATAAACCCATACTTGCATACCATAAAATAAAATCACTAATAAAAATATCCAAAGGTCAGTGACCTCTGTTTACAGGTTTTAAAATTATCTGTAACTGCAGTACTAATAGAGACATTTTGCACCTCTTAAAATAACAGACGTTTTTTGGCCTCCTTATGGTTATCGTTATTAAACATAACGATTACGGCAGCAGTTTTAGACAGAGATTTTGCAGCCTCTTTTAAGAAATTTATTTTGCGTCTGCGCTTTCGACACATAACCTTGTTTTTGCCTATGGTTCACCGATTTTAAAGTTAACAAAAATCAGTATTTACTTTTATTCTTCATAAGATATAAATTATTATTTAAATATATGCAAACACTTCTGTTGATTTCGTTTTTTAAAGTAGATGCAAACAATACAGTATAAGCAAAACACAAAAAGTAAGGTTAGGTTTGGTAGTAGAATAAAAAGCAAGTGTGCCAGATTGTGATATCTAAATTAATTACTGATTTAGAATATCCGTAAAAGTGCAAGTCCGTTTTAATTTCTTAACACTATTTGATTTTTATTACTGCTATAGATTTTTCACTAATTTGAGCCTATGTATAAATGATATATTAATTAATACGGCATTAAAATTTTAACCTTTTAAATAATTGATATTAAAATTTCTACAATCCGGCAGCCACGCAGTTTAACAATAACGATAACGATAAAGATAAGCTCTTCGGTATTCATCCGTAATTAAAGGAGTCCGGTGATGGTTAATAGAGACATTTTGCACCTCTTATTTCCGGCAATTCCGTTGTGGTTAACGTTATTCTGAGTCTGCGCAGTAACGCAAACATGATCCCGTTATCGTTATTAACCATACCGGACTCCTTTAATTGACGTGATGAATACCGAAAGAGCTTATCGTTATCGTTATCGTTATTGTTAAACTGCGTGGTTGTCCGGATTGTTGAATTTTAATATCAATTATTTAAGAAGGTTGACATTTTAATGCCGTATTAATTAAAATATCATTGATACATAGGCTCTAATTGGCGAAAATCCATAGCAGAAAAAATAAAATAGTGTAGTAATTAAACGGACTTGCATTTTTAAGGATATTTTAAATCAGTAATCTATTTACATGTTACAATCTGGCACACTTGCTTTTTATTCTACTCCAAACCTAACCTTACTTTTGTGTTTTGCTTATACTGTATTGTTACATCTACTTTGAAAAACAAAATCAAGAGGATTATTTGCATATATTTAAATATCAATATATAACTTATGGAGAATAAAGGTAGATACTCGATTTTCGTAAACTTTAAAATCGGTGAACCACAGGTGAAAATAAGGTTATGTGCCGAAAGCGCAGACGCAAGATAAATTTATTCGAAGAGGCTGCAAATCTCTATTTAAAACTGCTGCTGTAATCGCTATGTTTAATAACGATAACCATAAGGAGGCCAAAAACGTCTGTTATTTTAAGAGGTGCAAACAAGACTCTTCTAATAACGATAACGGATCATGTTTGCGTTACTGCGCAGTCTCAGAATAACGTTAACCACAACGGAATTGCAAAATAAGGCGTGCAAAATGTCTCTAATAACTACTCAATTTAACTATAAACAGGAAAAACTATACATATATAAAAGTCCAATGACTAAAAAGCAAAAAAATAACACCAAAACCTCAAAAAAACCTTTCAGTATGATTGTAAACAAAGAATTACAGGAAAAGATTACGTCACAAAATTTAGCGAACAGGCTTAATGCGATCGAGCGCTCCTTATTAAAAAGTTTATCTTCCTTGCCTTATCCCAAAATGACAATATATTTGTAATAATTTAGTGTATTCCTTTTACCTTGTAGAACCGTTCTCTGAACTGTCAATAATGTCAAGAACGGTTCTATAACATGAAAAAATGTCAAAAAATTGTAAAAGGAACATTCATGGTGTCGTTCCGGGCGGTTCTGGAGCATAAAAGGAATACACCAATTGTCGGACCTTACTCTCACCACTCTCACGTAGGCATGACAAAGCTGCCTCTAGTAGGTTAATACTTAAACCTAAAATTGCTAACTTTATGCTAAAATTTTTAATAAACGTCACATTTGCGTGTTTTGGTCAGCATTTTGTTTTTCTCTAATATTTTGCTGAAAATTGAAGAAAATAAGCATGTCCACTCTTCCAGGTGATCACAGACGAAAATGGGACCGTGAGGAATACGAAAAACTAGCAGAAGAACGAAAACAGGCTGAGAAAGATTTAAAAGATGAAGCAGAAAACAAGAAAAAGGGTCCACCAGTTAAACGGGAGCTTCTGAAGACAAGGGAGTATAAAGTAAATAAATACACAATTTTCTTGACCATGCATAAAATTACTTTGCTCTTACCTAAATTTACTTAATTTCATAGACATTTACAGTTATTTTGATACGACTTTTACTGTGTAAACAGTTTATGCAACGCCTCTGTTCTACTAAGTTTAATCACTATCCCATCCAGACCAAACCATAATCTTTAGTTACTATAATAAGGCAGATTTGTTTATTACAATTTACTTTTGTATTTTAGGTTGATTTGGACTCAAAACTAGGCAAAAGCATTGTGATAAACAAAAACACACCAACTTCACAATCTGGGGGATACTATTGCAATGTTTGTGATTGTGTGGTTAAAGATTCCATTAACTTTTTGGACCATATTAATGGAAAAAAGCATCAGAGAAATTTGGGCATGTCCATGAAGATAGAAAGAAGTTCACTAGACTCCGTTAAAAAGAGATTTGAAATGAACAAAAAGAAGATGGAAGAGAAGAAAAAAGATTATGATTTACAGGTAAGTGTAGTACTCCTTTTCATATTACACTAGTTGAGGTTTATGATTTATTTCTATACTATAATTAAACTAAAATGTTGAAGGCAAGTAAAAAAAAGTTGTCCTAAGAATTAATTTCTGAAAATACTTATAAACATAACACTTGACTTTTTATCTATTGTTATGAGTAAAAAATGAATTTACCTTAATTTGAAATTTTTTTATAGGCAAGATTAACTGAGATTGCTGAAGAAGAAGAAAAACTAAAAGAATACAGAAGAGAAAAAAGAAAAGAAAAACGAAAAGCAGAAGAATTACGTGAAGAATCTGAAGTACCAAGTGAACTAGCAAGCATTATGGGATTCTCTGGGTTTGGTGGTTCTAAAAAGAGTAAATAGTCATAATAAATAATAATTATTTGTATTTTGTAGAAATATTATCACCTTTATTGTAGAGATATAAAATAGACTAAAGGTTAGGTGTCCTTATATTTGGCATCCTCTCAAGACTGTAAATATTTCAAATTCAATAACCTCTCTATAATTTAAAAAAAAATATTAATAATAACAATAAAACGAAAGGTTTCCTGTAAGTATTAAATATAATTGATAATATGAAACAAAAATCACAAACGTGTTTCATTGTTCAGGTTTAATTGTTTTATAATTGAAATACCACTATTGTTAATAAGTTTTTATTAGATTTTGGACCACATTTAATTTCTTGTGTAAAATATGTTAAGTAAATACCCAATAAAATAGTGCTATTGCAAGAAAACTTCTTATAATTTTTTGACAGAAATCATTTGTTTTGATGGACAGCCCCTGTAAAATATAAAAAAATAAACACTTAATATTTGTACAAGAAATCACCTACTGATAATTGTAAATGTAACACTTTAGCACAAAAGAAACCTTTTGCATTAAAATAGATTTCAGATGTTAAAATACTAGAGGCGCATTGGCTATTTTTACATTTCAACCATAGGTACATTTGAGGGGGTTTTAGCCTCCCAAGATGGCAATTAGTCCTCTAAAATTACAGGGCATTTAAAATATAATAATGTTTTTCGGCAAATATGCTTTATAAAATAGGGCTTAACCTCCTTCAAAAATAAGAGGCTAGTTGCGCTCTTACTTTGGAAAAACCACAAGGGCTTAAAGCCTATATACTAACATACCGTGGGTGTCTTTAGTAAGGTAAGAGGGAGTTTGTTAACACGAGACTTAAATTCTTAAAGGTTTGGAGTGGAAGGAAAGACACTGCGGACATCATTTATACAGGGTGTTTTACAACTTATCCGACAAACAACAAGGCTAATTCTACAATAAAAACAAGAAAAAAACTTTATATGAACATAGCCTAAACATCTTAGTTTTTGAACTACAGGATGTTCAAAAATTTTAAAAAACTATTGTTTTTTAATCATAACTTTTACACCAATTCAGACATTTTTAAAACATTTGTGGGACGCCTCCTATGCACCAGAAGACATTTTTTGTCATACAAGAAAAAAATAATTTTTACCAGTCATGTCCATGAGAGGTTTAAAGTAAATATTTTTCAATAAAAAAATGGTATGCCCCTGCATTTTTAATATTCCCATGTAGTTTGGAACAAATTTGATCTCTTGACTTTTTATTTGATGTGCGGTTTTCGCGTAATAAATAGAAACCATTTCTTGGCATGGTCAAATCTCTATCTAATTAAATAATAAATAACAAAGGTTATTTTTACTGTAGAATTTGATATTATCGATACAAAATATCGATACAAATAACCGTACATCAAATATAAAAAGTCAAAATATCAAATTTGTTCCAAACTAAATGGGAATTTTATAAAATATTTTTATTTGAGAAAAATGCAGTGGCATACCATTTTATTATTAAAAAATATTTACCTTAAACTTCTTATGGACATTACTTGTCTTCTGGTGCATAGTAGGCGTCCCCAAATTCTTTTTAAATATCTGAATTGGTATAAAAGTTATGATAAAAAAAAACAATAATTAAAAAAAAATTTAACACCTCGTAGTTCAAAAACTAAAACGTTTAGGACATAATATATGTTTATAAAAGGTTTTTATTATTTATCGTAGAATTAGTCCTAAAAGTTTGTAGGATAAGTCAGGAGCCGTATTAAGGGTATGAGGCGCCCTAGGCTACAATTCCCAGAGCGCCTATTTTCCTACTAAAAATTTTTTGAAGAACAAAAAAAAAAAAATTCCTCACCTCCATTTCAGTCCAAATATAAAAGTTCTCTCCTTTTCGCGTCTATTTTATTTAATTTATATCCCCACTGCCCTGTCTGGCGCCTATTTTTTTCATGGCGCCCTAGGCTGTAGCCTAGTCAGCCTAATGGATAATACGGCACTGGGATAAGTTGTGAAACACTGTATACACCCACATGTATTTTAAGCCTCTTATATGAAATATATTTTAGCATTGTTACAAAAAGAGTTTTTTTACCCCATTTAAACTTTCAACATATTTATCAGGCATGGCATCTTCAACTTTTGGATCAGACCCAGCAGAACAGCTTGCAGATAATGTGCATTCTATAACTTCAACCATTAGTTCTTTAAGAGTCAGAGCAGCTTTAATGCCACAAACTTTGGCAGTTTTAATAAAGTAACAGTCAATAAGTTTCTTGTAAATTCTGAAAAAAAGACAATTTTTTCCAACAAACTTCTTAAATATCTGCTAAAAAAAATAATTTAAAAAGTAAATAGTACCTACTTGCAAACTTTTTCCGCATCGTCATTTTCATTCCAGTCTGGTGGTCCATCACATGTATCATAGTCATTATCCAAATCTGATATGCACTTATCATAAATGTCATATTCTAGAAAATTAAAGTTATGCATTTTTTTTTACATAAATCATACTTTTGTAATGCAATAAATAAACAAGGTTTTAATAAAAATAACATTTTCATGAGTACTTACTTTTATAAAATTCGTTATTTTTACAAAGTTTTTCATCAAATGTTCTTAATCCACTTATCAAATTTAGGTAGAGACTGGGTGAAGCTGTACAGTTTTTAAATACTTGTCAATTTTTTTAAGTGTTGTTCCTGTACTCCTAAAATCAGTAGTATCTAGCATGGTTCAGCATATTTGTGTAATCAGTTTTTACTTAAGAGTTGACATGTTCATATGCTTGGCGCCGGCCGGTTGGGGCGCTTGACCCCTCCCCTCCCTTCGGATTTAGGTAATCGTAACTTATTCAAAAAAAAAAAAAAAAAACAATGGTTGCTTTTTATAAAACTTCTTTTTATTATTATTAATTAAGATGTTTGTACAAACGTAGACTGTACAAGTTTAAATTTATTTTTATTCTAACTCTCAAAATTGTGTATTTTAAAGTGCTTTTATTCATTGGTCAACTTTAATTTGTTTAGTTTTTTTTTAAGCTTGTGTTGTAGCCATTTTAGCTAGTAATGTAGTTTATTTGAGTTTTGTGATCCATAGTAAGTAGTTAGGGAGGTAAGACTTGAAAATTATTTAACTATTGATAGCTAACGAAAAACCCAAATAGTATCGCTCGTCGTGAATGTGTGGTAAAATCAATCCAAAATACAAGCAACAACTTTAATGCTAGGTGTTTATTTTATTAAATAAGCAAACAAAAACGCAGCAAAGCTTGTTAGATAAAATATTACATTATAATTGATTAAGAAACTGACCTTTTCAACTAAAAACAGTAAAAACGCTTTGCTTAAAATGTTTAATAATTTTCGAGAAAATACCGTTAATGTGTTTCAAGAAATATTTAGCAAGGCCGAATTATCTGCTTAAAAGACAAACTGAAAAAAAAGGTTCCTCGAATGAATGCTCGTCAAACCCATAGAAATTATTGTCGATCAAAAACATCAATAGACTATTACAAAATCGCAATTTTCATTTCATATTAAGATTTACCAAGGAAGAAAATGATGTAGTTTTTCTTTCAGTTTTGTATCCAAGTCAGATAACGGAGAATAACATCAAAAAGTTTACCGAAATATGTGAAAACCTTTTTGCCAAATATGAATTAGAACATATAAAAAGTGCATGGGAAACATGCTTTAACTATTAGCAATAACGACCAATTGATTAAAGCAAAGATATAGAAACAGTGGCCACGCCAGCCTTTTTGTTTTGGATGACCAAAGGTGGCCACATTTATGGACTTGTTAAAAATTTGAAAAATTTAAAAAATTGTGATAGGCAAAAATAATTCCTCACATGTAATAATAAATATATACAGAATAATGTATTCTCACTTACTTTCAACATTTTGACAACAAAAAATGTCCTCCCCACGTCTACAAAACATACCCTTTGGATTAATTTTTAGAATAACTTTACTTTTTTCATTTTACATGCTAGAGGGCGGGGGCAAAGGTATTTTAGGAGGGGTAAAAATATGGTGAATACATTTCATAGATAATATTATACCTGCAAGTTGCTTCAAAATCAGCGATAGCAATCCCTACAATACTCTCGGGGTTAGTTATCTGAGCTTCAGCTAGGAATTCTACGAGTTTATCGTCGTTACAGGGGCCTTTTGAAACATCTCTTACATGTCTTACTTCCTCTTCTTTAAAGAAAAATGGTTTGTAGATGTCACATACTATATAATACAAGAATATTAAATACCTATATAGCAAATTGACGATTGAAGATTTTCTCCATTCCAAAATTTTACTTTATACTTACCTATGGAGCTAATACAAGTAAATATAAGAAATAAAAATTGAAGCTTTTTCATTTCCTTTAAAATTTTTGGCATAAATCTGACACGCGGTCATGTCATAATTAAAATTAATAATAAATATAGGGTGCTCAAATAGTAATTTTCTTGTTGTATAAATGTTGTCTTGTTTTGTATTGTTGCAAAATATTTTTTCCGTGACGGAAAAAAAAACGTTTTATCTCTAATACCGTTGTCTGCTACCAAACAAATTTCGGACTTCCATTGTCTTTAGTTTAACTATTCACATTAACTTACTAGTTTACACTTGAAAACGGACAGAGATAGGACTGCCCGAAACGTTGTGTGAATAGTTAAACTAAAGATTTTATCTCTGTTTACAGGTGCCAAAATGTGACTTCATAAAATTGTTTTTTTTCTCAGGAAAAAAGTGAGTATTTTTTCCTGAATATACATACATCTAAGTAAAGGTGGATTTAGAATATTTTATTAGACAAAACTTTTACTATTGTACACGGGAAAAATTTTAGATTCTAGCTCTCGATTTTTATCTCAACACAACACAACCTCAAACTGATATCTCAAGTCAGCTTAAGTTTTTTCTTGTATAATAAAAAACTATTTTTCCTGTTCTTACAAAACAAGATAAGTGTTTTTTTTTCTGCAATTATTTTGTCTTTTAAACTATCTAAGAATTGTATATTTTTGAAGATAGAGCCATCTTCGTCTTGTTAAGATTTTATTTTATTAGATTAAAATAATTTCAACCGCGTGCTAATGAACCTTTGTTTATAGATTGAAACCTTTGTATTGTAAGTAATTTAATATTAAATATTTCATTATTTTATTTCTTTTAAAGTAATAATAACTTTATTATATTGTGTAAGAGCAGAATAGTTCTACATAATAGGTATATAAAAGTTGTAATTTTCATAAAATGTTAAATAAACTTTTTAATTTTATTCTGGAGGAAAGCCAAATAATATATTGTTTAAATATAATCTCCCAGAAAACAAAAACTTAAAATAAAAAAATATCACCGGGGAGACAGGAAAAATAACGCAAAAATTTTCAAAGCTTTGTAAACTATCAAAAAACTGAGCCCGTACTCTCTAAGCAGATAGAGAAGAAATTTCCTTTCTATGCAGTGTAAATCATATGGACATTTCAGGATTTTTTTTTCTATTGCGTTACAGAGTACAGGGCCTGATAATCTTAAAAGTAGTAGCTTGGTAGTAGCGAAAAACTAAAAGAATCTAAAGGGGAAAAATTTTTAAATGGGTGGCTAAAGAGTTTCTTTATAGTCATCTACTAGCCCTGTTTACAGATGTAAAAAAACATTTAGTTTATAAAAAAACTTTATTTAGAAGAAAAACTCAATCCTAATACTGGACAAAAAATATATTTTTACCAAAACTTTATAACTAAGTATTTAAACTCATATTTCTAACTTTATAATCTTCCAGATTTTCCATTTTCATTAATGTTATCTGCCGTTTAACTTCAAATGCAATGATCCCCAGTGCTGTACCTGTATTTAAACTATCCAGTCCATTACTTAATGGAACATTTAACCTTACTCCATTAAATTCACTTGCTAATTTGTAGGATTCTTCACTTATGCCTTCAGTTTCACCACCTAAAAATACAAGATATGAAGAAGAAAAAGTTAATTAACTAAAACAGCTGGAGTGAACTAACTTAAAACTAAAAAACAGTTAACTAAATTACTAAACAAATGAATATCAAAAACTAAGAAATATGAAGAGGTAAACTTTTTTAATGGGACACCCTATACAGGGTGTATTCGACACGGTCTGTAGCTGGGTAACGATAGGGATTTTGAAAAAAGTGAATTGGGAAACATATAGGATTAGAATAAGGCCACAGTATAAAATTAGTTTAGCCTATACAGGGTGTCTCAAAAATGTGTGACGTATTAAAGTTATATTTTTTTAAATGGAACACTCTATATTTTATGATGGTTTTAGATTCTACATAAAAAAATACCTCAAGTTTGTTAATAGTACTAAGTGTCTAATTTTTTTAATTTTTGTGATATTTGATTTTTTCAAAATGCAATGGTGGCAATTAAATTAAATTTTATTTTAACACTGTAAACTCTTTAAACTTTAAAATTTGTTACAAGAAAAAGTCTGCCTTATCATGCATAGGTCATATCGAGATCAAATATTGTACAGGGTGATCAAAAAATAATTTCGATTTTTCAGAAAATCAAATAGCAATATCTCTCTTATTTTAAATGGAACACCCTGTATATTTTACACCACATGATGACAAATAAAATACTTTTTCAAATGGTGTATAGGTTGCCTATATTTATCTTTCTTGGTTTTTAGTAAATTCCGTTTTTACAAATTTTTAGCCCAAATGTTTATTTAAATTAAAGTTGGCTGTGATATAGCAGCCGTTAATATTTTTTAAAGGAAATATCAATCGACCATTTACCAATTGCCAGTATTTTAGTCAGTTTAAAAGAAATTTCAATGATTTTAAATGAAAACCCTTTTTCTATAAAAACAAGATGATATAATACTGCTATACTTTGGCCACTATAAATTGTTAATGAATACCTAGTGAGTAACTCCGGTTACTGTAGTTTTAAACCAATAAAATACATTTTTTATTGTGTTACCTAGGGTTACTGACTTTTTAAACCAATGAAATACATTTTTTGTTTAGGTGTTTTTCTAAATTTATAGTGAACATAGTATAGGATGTGAAAAAATGGTTTACTTTAATCTACAGTTAATCTTAAAAAGATTTCAGCAGATACCATCTAATTATTTAAGTCCCGTGTCAACAAACTCCCTCTTACCTCGCTTAAGACACCCACGGTACGTTAGTATTTAGGCTTTTAGCCTTCGTGGTTTGTCCAAAGATAAAAAAAAAAAAAAAAAAAAAAAAAAAAAAATTAACTAAATAGTTCCTTTAAAAAATTTGACAAATTGATTTTACTTCATTTTGGATAATAGTAGAATCCAGTTTTAGGTGACAGAATGTCTTCATAAGTGATGAGAGGCATTAGTAGGATTGTTTTAAGACACAAGTTTTATTATTACCACATTTAACTAAAATAAGTATTATTTCAAGTAGCCTTATAACAACTAATTAAATTTTGTCTGCGGATTTTAGATATAGTGGCAGATAATACAAAATCTTTTAATTTTGTGATTTTTTGGCAAATCTACATTTTACAATAATGGCTTAGTAAACAGACATAGCTATATCACAGCCTACTTAAATTTAAATAGACATTTGAAATAAAAATGTGTTAAAACGGAATTTACTAAAAAAGTATAAAAGATAGGTATAGACAACCTATACATCATTTGAAAGGGTATTTTATTTGTCATGATGTGGTGTAAAAATATACAGAGTGTTCCATTTAAAATAAGAGGGATATTGCTATTTGATCTTCTGAAAAATTAAAATTATTTTTTGATTACCCTGTACAATATTTGATCTTGATATGACCTACGTATAATAAGGCAGACTTTTTCTAATCTTATAACAAATTTTGAAGTTCAAAGAGTTTATAGAGTTAAAATAAAATTTCTTTAACTATCCACAACATCACTATTCCATTTTGAAAAAAATCAAATATCACAAAAATGAATAAAATTAGACACTAGATACTCTTAAAAAACTTGAGTTATTTTTTTATGTAGAATCCTAAACCATCATAAAAAATAGGAATAGTTTCGGAAATATGGCCATTTAAATCTGAATATAATTTTATTATATCTACAGTCTCAGCCTCGGTCTCAGCTTAGTGTCACAGGTAGGTATAATGGAAATTATATCTATTATTTTTTAGATTAAAGTGGTCATATTTCGAAAACTATTAAAGATAGATATATATCAAATGTAGTATTTTTGTAAAACTGTCTACAAGACCTTTTAAATGGTGTCATAATATACAGGGTATTCCATTAAAAAAAAAACCTTAATTTTTCTTGCGTTTTTGATGTTAGTATGAAGAAGTACGAAACTTTTATACAGGACGTTTTTATCTATCCTTCTTGGTTATAGTTAAAATTAGGTGGCAAACAGGGCCGTATTATCTGTTTGAGGCGCCTTAGGCTACAATTCCCGGAACGTCTATTCTTTATTCTTCCACCAAAAAATTTTTGAAGACCAAAAAAAAAAGGTCATGACCTCCTCTTCGCGCCTATTTACCTATTTTTTAAAAACTTTCCTGTCTAGCGCCTATTACTTCCCTACTTCCCTGTCTGGCACCTATTTTTTCGTGGCGCACTAGGCTGTAGCCTAGTCAGCCTAATGGATAATACGGCCCTGGTGGCAAAATATAAACGAAAACCCTGTACATTTAGAATAATTTGTCCCTTTTATTTAAAATTTATCTCAAAAATGAATGGTAATATTCTTACCTATAATAAGTACTATATGTTTTGACATTTTAAAATTTACAGAAAAATATGGTAAAACTGGTAAATTCGCTACCAGATTTCCTAAAGAAATCTCTGTATTATTTTTAGATGTTACTGTTTTATTATCAGCTATAAAAATGTTAGCCTCTTTAGGTATAAGTGACCGTATATCATCCCATCCAGGTTTTCTGGCAATTTGAAGTTTAAAATGAGCTCCACATGCACTGCGTAAAACTTTGGTTTCCCATACATTGACACATCCTAAAAAACATCACATATACAGTGTGTCTAATAAAGTTGGAACTATATGGAAAACTTTTTATTACTCATTTTACAAAAAAAGTTATGCTTTATTAAAAGTTTTGCATGATCCAGAAACTAAAAAGCAACAATCATATAATTAATTGTATCAGTCACGAGGTTCGGCTAAAAATGTAATTTTTGCTTAAGAGTAAAGTACCTATATTTTTGCTAATATATGCGAAAATTGTTATAAGAAAAAGACGTTTAGAATTAAAAATTACTTTAAAATATGCAATTTTGTTTATTGACCAAAATATTTTTTATTTTTAATTGAAAATGGTGAAAAGTTATGGTTGTACTTTGTTGCAATACAGTTTATAATTTTAAATTTTATAAGATAATTTAAAATATATTTTTTTTAATTTACTGTTACCAAAACAAGAAGAATGTACAATGCACTAATGGACAAACTTAAATTTTCTCGATTATCACTCAAACTCAACTTGCATACTTGGAATGATTTTTTTATAACAATTTTCGACATAAGCAAAAATACAAGTACTTTACTCTCGAGCAAAAATAAATTTTTGACCAAACGTTGTACCTACAGACTGTCCACAGATGAGGTTAACAAAAGAAGAAATGGACCATAAAATTTCATTTTTTGAAAAAAGTCATTCCTTAACAAAGAGAAAATGTTGATTTTGTATACAGGGTTCCCAAAACTTAAAAAATATGATTTTTCTCCAAGACTTAACTACCTTTTTTTTATTTTTAGCAAAATATCATCAGGAAAATTTATTTAGAATAATGTTTGTAATCAATAACCACAATAATACAAAATTTTATAATTTGGAGAAAACGACTTGATCACATTCATCTATAGCTGAAAAATTATGTTGTGTAGGAATTTGAAAAAAGCAAGTGTTTGAAAAGCAAATTATAAAAGTTTTTTAGGTCACTTTATTATAAAAATTTAAAATAATTAATCTTTAATACCTCCAAAATCACTTTCATGTACCTTTTTGATACCCCTGTAAAATTAATTAGTCATTCAAAATGCTATTCTAAATTAGTTTTCTAAGTGATATTTTGCCTAAAAATGAAAAATAAAGGTAGTTTACCCTTGGAGAAAATTCAAGTTTTTGGCAAACCCTGTATACAAAATCAACATTTTTCTCTTTGCCAATCCTATTTTTTTACTATCAAAAATTTTTATGAAGAATGACTTTTTTTGATAAATGAAATTTTTATGAATTTGTCCTCTTGTTAACCCCATCCGTGGACAGTCTGTAGATGACTAAGACAATTTATTATCTGATGATTGCATTTTAGGTTTTGGACCACGCAGAAAGGAATACGTTTTTTTTCTAAAATAATCAATAAAAGTTTTACATATGGTTCCAACTTTATAAGACACATTGTATATATAAAAAAATGTTAATTCCTTTAATGTGCTATAAAAATAAAGATATTTTATAAATATAAGAGTATATTTAAAAAATATTTTTTAGCAGATTCTCAACAGAAAAGCTGAAATATTTTTCAAAAAATATGGAATTTTGTCTTAATATGTTATTATTATCATTCATTTCCATTAAATGTCTTATTTTTCTTGATATCCATAAAAGTTTTAATCAAATAAAATATTTTTTCCTACCTTTTGTCAAGATCACTCTCTCACATCCTACTCCACTAGAAGTTCTTAATATAGCTCCCAGGTTGCTTGGTTCTCGTACATTATCACAGATAATTGTCAAAGGTAAAGCATGTTTTGTTCTAAATGATTCTGTGTCAGGTATTTTAAAAATGCCTAAAATTAATAAAAGAAACTAGGTTACTTCTGTTTTATGGTATGACAAATAAACCCTAACTTATACTCAATATAAAATTACAAAAGTTAAAAGAGACAGAGTGGCTTAGAAACTGATGGAAAATGTGTTTATTGACCCTTTACAAATAATCATAAAACATAAATAGTAGTAACATTAGACAAACTGTCCTGTTATTTTTAAGTCTAAAATAATCTTACCCATAATTCCTGGATTTGTTACTAGGTCTGACCAATTTTGTAGCTCTCTATAAGGCATCTTGTATAACTTTGCTCCTGTTTTTGGTAAAAATGGCTGTAAATATTCAACCTAAAATATATAAGGTAATATAATTTTAAATATGAAACTAATAAAAAAATTTAGCAAAAAACAATGAAGCAAAATAATTGTTTTTTTTTTTAAGTAGGACTTACTCTTTACCTCTTTCATCCTACTAAACAGAATATAATCCAGTTTACATCCAGCTTCTAATGCCTCCCGAACTAATATTTTGCCCTCTAAAAGCATTAGATCCTTAGTTTCTTTGACCTGTTTTGATCTTATATCTGCCATTATTTTGCTTATTCGAATATCATTGTTTCCCATTTTGGTGTATCTAAAATTACCCTGTTCATCCAGTGTAGCCTCTTCAATTTCCACATTTTGGGTTTTAGGGGACTTTTTTTTATTTTTTGTGTTATTGTCAATGGTTTTTCATCTTGTTCTTGGATAGAGTTTTTTTCACTGAAATCCTTCACATACTTTTTGTGTTTGAAACTGTTTTCAGAGTGCATACTTAATGTTTCTGTAAACCTTTCTCTAGTGTGTGGTTTCCCTTTAATTTTGGGATAACTGGTAGTTTCCTCGGCATTTTCATCCAGTAGTGTTTCATGTTTTAAAAATTTCTTCTCTGTAATAACACTATCAGTTTTCGGATCATATTCTTCGGGCATAATAACCCCGAAGGTCTTCTGTGTCCCCATCTAGGAAAAAATCTTACTTGTTGGTAATTTATCACAACTATTCTTCTAAATAAGTTTGCCATTTTTGGGTTTGTTTTTTCAAAATTTGGGGTTAGGTCAATGACATAACATAATGGACCGGCTCTTGTGATCGCTTATTGACGGCAGAGCAACACCGACTCCACAGAAAGCCTATCAACTACATCCAATATGGCGGCGCTACTTGCCGAGTATTTGTTATTGGGCATGTTTATCGTAATCAAAATATTTTTTATGATATTTATTCGTAAAATATTACATATTATACAGTGTGTCTAATAAAGTTGGAACCATATGGAAAACTTTTTTATTATTTATTTTCGGAAAAAAAATCTTTTTACAAAGTTCTGAATGGTCTAAAATTTAATATGCAATTATTAAATTTTAATTTTCTTTAGTCTTATACGAGATATGTTAAAAAATAGAATTTTGCTCAAATATACCTTAATTTTTGACAAAATTAGAAAGTGCTATTAAAGAAAATTGTTCAGAATTAATGAGCATGTACAAATATGAAATTACAGCAATTAAGCATAAGCATTCGGATTTGGTGAAAAACGCTAAAATTGTATCCTGCCAGAAAAGTAATCATAATTTATATGGAAGGAATTTTTATACCCAACTGCATATTTGTACGTCTTTTTTACTTTTTTAAATAAAATTTTTGATAATAAAAACTAAGATATTTTACTGTGTGAGCAAAATTTATATTTTTTGACATATCTCATATAGGATTTAAAAAAATAATAAAATTTGATAACTGCATATTGACTGAACTTTTTTCCAAAATGAATAATAAAAAAGTTTTCCATATGGTTACAACTTTATCAGACGCAGTGTATAATCCAGTTAGTATTAATTTTAGTCTTTAAACAAGTGAAAAAAAAACATTTTTTTATATGTAGACTAGAAAAATTAAAATATTAGCATTACCTATATATCTATCTGTTTTGTTCGAATATTTTCGAATGTAGAATATATTATTAATGTACATTTAACATTACAATTAAATACATATTATGTTTTTACTTACAATGTTCACAAAATTTAATAGATGATTAAATTTAACATACATTTTGAGCTTGATATGTATTTATTTATTTATTTCACTTTATTGTCTATAATAATCCAAAAGGATATGACAACGTCAAAAAATACAAATTAGTACTATAATTAAAAAATGTACAATAATATTGTTTTAACAACCTTAATTTTATACAAAATAAAATAAAATGCTAGACAAACTAATGTACTTTAAAACAGATTACAAATCAAACAACCCCACCAAATTTGTTTTTACCATATTTGAGCAGGTATCATCTGAAAATAAATACTAATATTATAAACTAACTTATAAACATTAAAAATATGTTATGCGAACTATTTATTCTTTTTTGTTGCCAGATTTTATCCGCTTCAACAATATCTCTATGGTTCTGTTCTCTTAAAAAAACTGATGTTTTGGTTAATAATTTTTCTATAGTCATATACATATAAGCTGCACATATCACGTCATGGTTAGGGTAGCATAATCCACCCCTGTCGTTTGCAGAAATAAGAGTAGTTGGATCCAAAATGCCAGTGCAACTTATACATTGTTTTAGAATGAAAAATTTTATTGTACAAATAAAGACATTTTAACAATTTAAGATTAATTCAGTGACCTATTTTTTCTTCTGTGTTACACCTTAGTAGTAAAAATTAAAAGGTACCCACCTGGTTTTAAGCGTGGCCTGTTCAATGGAACATCCAAAATATCCCCTGTATTAGTATAAAATTTTGTACTGCGTTCTATATCGTCACTTTGAAAATGTAACTTATAAACCTACTAAGAACATAGACAACTTTATATTTTTAAACAAAATACAATTAGGATCAATTATACCTTATAGAATGTGTTGTTCGAATAAAATTCTCCCTACGAATAGCAAGTATTCATTTGTTTTTAAAATCTTCATTTGAGGGAAAATAAAAACTGAAACCATTGGGCCTTTACTGGCACTGGTACTCTTACAAAGAGGCACACAACAAGAGTACGGCATTTTCAAAAACTTCATAATTTGTTAAAAAACAGAAATTTACTATAAATTTAGTATATAACCTGTCATGGTTTGCTGGTTTTGAGTGTAAAAATCGCAAAGAAAATCACAAAAAAACACTAAACACTATACTAAGAGGGTCCTTTTAGTTCACTAGGCCAATAAAAAGTTAATAACACAATGTTTTAATTAGAAAAAACTGGTTTAAACGGATGTAAACAACCACTTGTTGATACACCACTACACAAACATCACAAGAAAAAAAAGGTAAATAAAACATACAATGTACCAACAGTTGCAAAAATCAATTTTAAACGTCCTTTATGTCCACTTAAAACAATTAAAAGGTAAAAACAACCGTTGAAAACGAAAAAAACTGACAAAAACACTATACTTGTCTACTGTACCAAAAACCTAGAGATGCCGCCATTTTTTATCGTCGGATGACAGTTGATTGGCTTTCCGTGAAGTCGGTGTTGGGCAGAGCAGTCGTGTGAGAGAGATAGAGCTAATTACGGAAAATCGTGCATTTATATTTGTTTACCGTTGAAAGCAGTTGAATTTAAAAGTGATTCCTTGTGTTTTAAAGTTAATTGTAATAAAAAATTTGAGTATAGTTGTTTTTCAATATGGTTCACTCATGTTCAGCCCTAAATTGCACTGCAAAGTGGAAAAAAGGCGATACAACGAAATTCCACAGGTAGGCACCACAAAAAGACACATTGTTTAGATAATTTTTCATTGTTATGTTTAAGTAAATAAAATGATTTTTATTTTGAATGGTACTTATTAGAAAATCTATTTTAGAATTCCCATAAAAGATCCCAGCTTAAGAAAAGCATGGCTGCTTGCTTTAAACAGAAAAAATTTTGATCCAAAATATGGATTTATCTGTGAAAAACACTTCTTGAAAAGTGATTATCAAGTAAATGTGCACGGAAATAGAGAACTAAAAAAGGGATCTATTCCATCAGTGTTTGATTTTTCCAGTCACTTAAAAAAAATAATAAAGAAAGAAGAACTTTGGCAAGAAAACATTCCGTATCAGGTAGATTTAATAAGGTAAACAATGTAAATAAATTATTTATAGGATTTTTTTTTAACAGAGCAAGTAAGGGAATGTGAGGACAAGGGAAGCAGTGGTGCAGAAGTACAAATGGAGGTTAATGGGGAACCCGAGAATACCCAATTGTTGATTACTGATTCGATGAATGAACATGTCGAGAATATTCCAGGATCTTCAACAACAGTGACTAAGCAGTGTCAGCCAGGTAGATTTAATAATGTAAAAAATGCAAATAAATTATTTATAGGATTTTTTTTAACAGAGCAAGTAAGGGAATGTGAGTACAAGGGAAGCAGTGGTACAGAAGTACAGATGGAGGTTAATGGGGAACCCGAGAATACCCAATTGTTGATTACTGATTCGATGAATGTACATGTCGAGAATATTCCAGGATCTTCAACAACAGTGACTAAGCAGTGTCAGCCAGGTAGATTTAATAATGTAAAAAATGCAAATAAATTATTTATAGGATTTTTTTAACAGAGCAAGTAAGGGAATGTGAGTACAAGGGAAGCAGTGGTACAGAAGTACAGATGGAGGTTAATGGGGAACCCGAGAATACCCAATTGTTGATAACTGATTCGATGAATGAACATGTCGAGGATATTCTAGGATCTTCAACAACAGTGACTAAGCAGTGTCAGCCAGGTAGATTTAATAATGTAAAAAATGTAAATAAATTATTTATAGGATTTTTTTAACAGAGCAAGTAAGGGAATTTGAGGACAAGGAAAGCAGTGGTACAGAAGTACAAATGGAGGTTAATGGGGAACCCGAGAATACCCAATTGTTGATAACTGATTCGATGAATGAACATGTCGAGGATATTCTAGGATCTTCAACAACAGTGACTAAGCAGTGTCAGCCAGTTTTAAGGTATTAGGTGGCTTCTTTAAATGATTGAAATTTGTAGTACTAATTATTATCTTTTGCATTGTAGAAGAAGACGAGAACCAATTCATTTTGGTGATTTTAAAGAATCTGATATGGACAACACGGAAAAGCGTAAAAAGTTCTGGAAGGTTGCTCATGAAGCAGTTGGTAGATATAGAAAAGCCAGTAAATATTACCAGTGCAAGATTAGGAGACAAAAATGCACATAAAGAACTTAAATTCCTTGTTGCTGAAGTTAAAAAATGAGCAAAAAATTTCGTCCACACAGTTGTTTTCTTTACAGGTAGATGTAATGATTATCAATAAAAATTAAGAACCAAAAGTAGTTTTTTTTTTTTTTTTTTTAATCTTTTGACAATCCAGGAAGGCTAAAAGCCTAAATACTAACATACCGTGGCTGTCTTGAGCGAGGTAAGAGGAAGTCTGTTGACACGGGACTTTCACATGTTTGAAAATGTAATTTACGCTTATTTAGTAGAAGATTTTTGTTATTTTGTGCATGTTTATGTTAATAAGTAGGTAGATTATGATGATTGTGCTTAGTTATATAGGCTATAAAATATTTTTGAGAAACAAAAAAATATTTTTGTAGTTTAATCAAGAATCAAGTACGTTTTATAAAATGTAATTGATAGATATTGAGTAGTTTTTGTTATTTTGTGCATGCTTGTATTATTAGGTAGTTATGATGCCAGCATTAGACTATAAGAGATAATTGGATCTTTTGTAATGCTGTCCCAAATTACACGTTATAAACTTAAAAATAGATATTGGTAATGGTTAAATTAAATTTGTAGGAGAATTTCCCTGAAATCCAAAGGCAGATAATATTCAGACAATTAAAAAAAGGCAGTATGTCAAAATATAGCCCAGAATTAAGATGTTTTGCATTAACTTTACATTTTTATTCTGCATCTGCTTACAAGTATGTAAGGCAGGCCTTTGGAAAATCTTCCCTTCCTCATCCACGTACACTATCAAAATGGTACTGTTCTGTTGATGGCACCCCTGGGTACACTGCTGAAGCTCTTCAAGCTGTGAAGGTCAAAGTTCAGACCGAAAAACAAGATGGTAAACAGCTTGTTGCAGGACTAATAATGGATGAAATGTCTATACATGAAAATCTACAATGGACCGGAACCAGAAATGTGGGTTATGTGGACTTTGGGACGGGAATGGTTGGGAATGACTGTTTGCCAAAAGCTAAAAATGCTTTGGTATTTATGCTAGTTGGGCTGAATACTAGGTGGAAGGTACCAATAGCATATTTTTTGGTTAATTCTGTGTCTGCCGAAGAAAAGGCAAATTTGGTGAAAGGTTGCCTACAACAACTCCAAAATACGGGAGTAATCATTAAAAGTCTGACTTTCGATGGCTGTGCTACAAATGTTGCAATGTGTATAGAATTGGGTGCAAATTTGCAATTTCCAGACATAAATCCCTTTTTATAAATCCCATAAATAATGAAAAAATTCACATAATGTTAGATGCATGCCATATGGTCAAATTAATTAGAAATACATTGGGTGACTGGGGGTTACTAATGGATGGAAATGGAGAATGTATAAGGTGGAATTTCTTTAAAGAGTTGGTAAAACTGCAAAATGAATCAGGGCTTCATTGTGCGACTAAATTACGTACAAGACATATTAATTATGTCAAAGAAAAATGAAAGTTAAGCTTGCGGTGCAAACCCTAAGTACCAGTGTAGCGGATGCCTTAGAGTATTGTGACCATGACCTAAATATTAAGGTATTTGAGGACAGTGAAGCCACTGTTTTATTTTGCAGAAGTATAGACAAAATATTTGATTTTCTCAATACAAGAAATTTTTTTGGAAACACACAATATAAAAAACCACTATATAAAAATAATTATGAATTTGTTTCATCTTTTGTGAAAGATTCAATAACATATTTAAGTTCGTTAAAATCCCCAAAAGGGGAGCCAATTTTATCCTCCAGTAGAAAAACTGGTTTTCTTGGCTTAATAATTTGCCTAACCAGCGTACAAAACCTTTTTATAGAATTAGTTCAGACAGGTAAATTAAACTATCTATTAACATACAAATTAAGCCAAGACCACCTTGAGATGTTTTTGCAGCTCTTCGTCGTAGGGGTGGGTTTAATAATAATCCTACAGCGTGGCAGTTTGAAAATGCTTATAAGAGGTTACTTGTGCATACTGAGATAACATCCCCAGATACGGCGAACTGTTTGGCACAAGATGACACCACTATTCTCAATGTTACCTCAAAACCTCTAGCACACACACACATCTAGATTTTTTAAATGAGGAAGAGGATTTTTCAAATGAGGATGAAACAAAATTTCTTATAAATTATTCCAATATCGAAAATTGCTTATATATATTAAATATTGTTGAATATATAGCAGGTTTTGTAAGTAAAAAGCTAATGAAATCAGTAAACTGCGATATATGTGCTAGAGCTCTTTCTAGCGAGTATTCTTTATCAACCTTATTAAATAGGAAAAATCGAGGAAAACTCTGTAAACCATCGAGAGATGTGGTAAAAATTTGTTCCATAGCAGAGGGCATAATAAAAACGGTAACCAGTTTTTCTTCTCCCAATATATTATCTAAATTAATTTTATTAGCCATTAGTTATCTCTAGAACAACATTGTTTGGACCAGGATCCTTTAAATGGCCATATTTTACAGCTAGTAAGGTTAATTTTAAAAAACTATTTTAAAATTCGTATTCACCATTTAAACACCATTAGTAATGAGGTTCAAAATAGAATTCGTCAAAAATTAACCAAAACTATTATTTTTAGTAACCAGTAAAATAGAAACCTATATTTTTATTTGTATTTTTTTATTAGAAATTCATAATGTAAACCACTTTTACCTAAAAACACCATAAAATTGCAAACACATTTGTTAATAAGTAATAAATTTTTTTAGAATTTTTCACAGAGACCTTGAAAAAATCCGAAAAAATCGATTTTTGTTAATATCTTGATAAATTTTAACTTTTAATAAAAAGAGTATACAGAATCAGCTAAATAACATATCACATAGGCAATGTAAAGAAAAGAGACAATCTAACGTGAATACTTGCATGTAAACACATCTGAGGCGATTTCGGCCCGTTTTGGTACTCCGACTTTGGTAGGTAACAATTGGTATGTTTTACGTCAGAACCGTTACGTCAGTGTATGATAGCATCCGAATTCGTTTGGTACATTTTTGGTAGGTAAATAGAAGAAGAACCTACCTAACGGTTTATTGGTTTTTATAAAATTGTTTATTTAACAGCAATATTTAAATTAAAATATTTGCAACTATTAATATTATGTTTTATTATTAAAGAAATAAAATTTAGAGTAAGACCAACAGCTTTAGAAAAGGATGAGAGCATACCAAACCGATCTACCGACCCACAAGCCACGGTATAGCATTTGACAAACCAAACAGGGTACCAAAGTTGGCGTGATGTCACTATTTTGACACCCGAAATTGGTTGGTAGGCATTTAACCAACCAAACTGGGGTACCAAAACGGGCCGAAATCGTCTCTGATTGGATTAGTCACATACATCCTTTTTGTTGCTTTATTCGACGATATCCCAATACCTACCTGCTTAACCAGTATAAGTACGTACTAGAGTATATTTACAACATTTTCGTGATTTTATTTTAATAAATAAAGTCATCAATTTTGAAAATTTAACATAAGAAACATAATACCATTTTTTTGGTATACTCTGTATAACATTTTTTTAAATCCTAAGAATTGGTTTTCAAATCTTCATATTTACGCAATTTTGTAAATCTCTAGATAATATAATACCGTAGTTATATTGAATTTTAATCTTAGGGTATTTTTTTATATAACATCTTTTTAACCCTCCCTGTATGATGGATGATTTTTTTTATAAACTATAGATAACCTATGCACAATTCCTATAAATATTTTTTTTTATTGCAACATTAAGGTCAATATAGAATTTTAAATATATATTTGTTTAAAATTTTAAGTTAACAATTTTTTAAGACACTCTGTTTATGTTTTTAATATGCTGTTATTTTCTTACCCGTACGAAATGTTTTGTATAAAAATTGAATTTAGATATCTCATATAGCAAAAGTCAAAAATTTATTTGTCACTTTATTTTTTTTGTAAATAACAATTTTTTATTATTATTATTAATAATTAAAAAATTATTTTTAAAAGTTTAACATGTGTTTTTTTTTACAGGTATTATTTGCTGGTGTTATAAGTTCAATAAAAATCCGCCTATAGTAAAATAAACTTTTTCAAAAAACTCTAAATGTTTTTGTTTAATTCTTTATTTTTTATAGCTGCTTTAACACAAAATATACGTTTAAATCATAAAAACTACATTAGACAAAGAATAAACGAATGTTTTTTAATATATAAAAAAAAGTTTATTTTAATTAAAGATTGTAGTAAGCGGTATCTAATAAAAAACACCCAAGAATAGTAACAAAAATAACTTTACAAGAATTATATAGTTAAAAAATATGTATATAATGTACTAAAAATTAATTAATCTATATATAAAAAGTCGAAAAAGTTTAACAAATAAGCACAATGTTCTGAAAATGTACTTTAAAACCCCATATTCCCCTTTAAATTCCATTACTTGCCGGGCTTTTTTTCCATAATCAGCTCTATCTCTCTCTCGGACCTCTCTTTCATTCGTCGGCCGCAAATAAGTTTACAGCAGCAATACGTCGGGGCCGGTCCATTATGTCATGTCATTGGGTTAGGTAGTAAATCTAACCTCAAAGTTAAGTTGTCGGAGAAATAAAATATTTTCTATACTTCCGTTTAGGCCCCAAAGGGTCGCTTAAATCACTTTGCTAAGCCTGATACAGGACTAATTGCGAAAACCATTGAAAATTAGTTTGGCACTGATGGTCGAAAGAATAGAGCGCATTCGCCCCCAACCAATCAAGGCACACGACAAGAGTAAAGAAAAAATAGATCTATACTCTGTTCACTATAAATTAAGAAAGACACCTTAACAACAAAATGTATTTCATTGGTTTAAAAAGTCAGTAATCCTGGGTGGCTTTCCAGTGACGAAAATTTTTGTGCTTCACGCTCCAGGGCTTGAAGCTCTTGAACTGCTTTAAAAAGTTAGTCACTGGAACGCATCCTTAGACAAGGAAAGATAGATACTTTAAGATATTTTAAAATTTCATTGTTTTTAACCTTTCTTGGCTTTATAATAATAATCTCTTTTTCATATCTAATTCCATTTTAAATAAATAATTTTAAAAATCCATCCTTAACCATAAAAAACACGTTTGAAGCACAAAAACCAAAAGAGGGGTTGGTGCATGAGGGGCAAGGGGAAAGAAAAACGGAGTAGCTCAGGTGCATAGCACTTTCCGTCACTGGAACGCCATAAAGTAGAACGAAATGCTCCTGAGCTACTCGGGAGCGCTCTGTTTGCGTCACTGGAAAGCCACTCTGGTTACCACAAATATGGACACAAACGGATTTTATTGGTTTACAACTACAGTAACCAGAGTTACTTACTATAGTGGCCAAAGTACTATACTCTACTAGGTTTATACTAAAAAATATTTTTAGAGAAAAATATACCACATCTGGTACAATACTACCACTCCCTAACACATTCTTCTTCTAGATGGTTAATGGCGTTGCTCTGACACAATCTGCCAGGGCGCATTCAGAATCGACGCCTGGTAAAGGCCCGACATGCGCAATAAGAAAGACCTTATCAAAACTAGCGGTGGGCTTAACAGTGATTTTTTGATATCGGTGATCGCTGCTACTGCTATCTAAAAGTAGCTGCTACTGAAAACTGTGATATTATCACTCTTTACGAAAACATGCTAAATTTTCATAAATAAAGTCATAGTTAACCTTGTTAAAATTAAATGAAGAAAAAATATATCATTTTTAAATACATTCTGTCATTTAATTATACATATAATTTAATTATTGATTTGCATTAGCATATGTAAGTGTATATAACAAAAAACGGACATTACACGAAGTATATCAAATAGGTATATTAATTTTTTTATAAACATTTATAGCTTTGATCATATTTTTTGGGCAACCCATTCGCAATAGATTTATTAATAAATTAAATTGATAAAAAAATAGTTTTCATCCAGTAAGCAAGCCAATTCGCATCCTGTTTTACTAACGTAAACATGAATCCCCATAAACATAAACAAAAGAGGTTAGAATCACTGAATCGCAATCACAATCACCGTCCAGCGATCGCAGTCGCCGTTTAATATTGTGGTTACGGGCAGCGCCACCTCTGCGAACTGCGGATATTAAAGAGTGATTTTTTCACTGCTATCGCCAGGCGCAAGTAGCAGCTACCAAAATGATTTGTTAATAACCGGTGATTGGTAGCAGCGACTGCGATCGCAGTCACACCTCCAATCAAAACTAAACACAAGTAACACTCGTTTACCAAGGTCAATGTTGGGGTAAAGTTTACCCCAATTTTGTTGAATCTGAATGCGCCCCCAGCCATCATATTGGTAAGTCAACCATAGACAAGGGACGGGTCAGTTATTTGGTCACAACCCCCAGTATGAACCTTTGTTTAAACAAGAAGCGTATCTTTCTCTTTCGCTGCTGATTGATAGTTAGGTAACGCTGAATGGGGCAGACTAATGGAATGGCGCTTCAGTAAGGAATCTAACTTAGATAATTTCCTAGCACCAGTAAAATAGTGTCATAGTTCATGTTCTATTTTTTAAAGGTCTCTTAGAAAAATTGCATAGCTTAAATGAGCACCATCACACAATTGATTTATCCCTTTACAGCTAAATAAAAAAAATCTTCCATGTGATAAATTACTTTAATACAGTATGTAGCCTTAAAAACTTAATAGCAATATATTTTGCTCCTCCTATTGCTAAAAATTTTGTAAAATAATCAACTTTTTTATTCATATAATACTCTTAGTCAAACAACATGATTAAATAATACTCCAAAATTTGATTTTTAATTTATTTTTTTATTTTAAACAAAGACCTTACATCTACGTGGTTTTCTTGGCAGCTGGTTTACCACCCTCACGGAATCCATTACGGAAACGCCTGCGAACAATTTTAAGGTGACGGAGACGGCCAGTTCCAGTGGTCTTCCTCCTCTTTGCTTTGATGGACCAGTTGTCTGAAAAAAAATATGACGTTGAGATGACAGTTTCGAGATATAAATTTATTAAACTACACACTGTAATTTTAGAAAAATTATATATTTTTTCTTAAAAGTCGGATAAAACAGAAAGGTTTCGTTAGCTAT
>JACEGR010008847.1:0-32414 GCA_014170235.1 Listronotus bonariensis
AAAACTTGCTATAAAAATATTAATAGTGGAAATAATTCCTTACTGTCACAATATTATACGAAACTAATAATATTCGTTTATGAACAGTTAAATAAAGACACTCTGGTTTTCTACGTCTCCCCAGACTGGTTTCGCTTGCCTGACAGGACTTATTAATGGGGTTGTCCCGGGTTCCTAGTGAATAACACAGAAAAGCAAGGGTCGTCTTATATGGCAGACCATCGTTGCGCTAAGGTGGGATATAAATCCTAGCTCTCATGCAGCACTGAAATTTCATTTAGTCAAGTCTGCATCGATTTCTTTACCAAAGTCGGTAAGGTAAGTCATTAATAGTAGAAATATTTTCTTACTGTCACAATATTATGCAAATTTAAAAAATCTTCGTTTATGGTTAGTTAAATAAAGACACCCTCTCTTTATCTGTCATTCACCAGGGACCCTCTTCCCAGACTGGTTTCACCTGCCTCACGGGACTTATCAATGGGGCTGTCTTACTTTACCGAGTCCGGTAAAAAACTTGATGCAGACTTGACCGAATGAAATTTCAGTGCTGCATCGGCGCCATATAAGAAGACCGTTTGTTACGGTATCCTCAATGGATATAAAAGAAGCAAAGATTTGCGGGTTGATATCACTCGTTCCGGGGCAGCCAAGCAGTAAACATCGGCTCTAATAAGAGGCCGTGGAGACTCAGGAAGATCTGGGGGACTCATGGAGGCCTACGTCATCGGCTAGTTGGGACTTGGCACCGTTTTGAGGATACCGTATTTTTAATTATCTAGTCAACTTAGATGGAGGAAACTTAAAGTTGCGAAGCTTGTTTTTGAGAAACTTTGGTTTGATTCCTGAGTTTTTGTGTTCAGGAAAAAGTGAAAATCGTAAACAAAAGGTTGTTCGGCCCAAGATTTACTTCTTCGGTTTCAGGTTAAGGTGGCCGATACATTATACTTAATATTGGTTCCAAGGTAATTGGAAAACGAAAAACCCAGAAGCACATCCAGGCCGCGGAAATCAGCGTTGTTCGGTTTTAAGGGAGTGGATAGAAGGTGTAATAGAGGAACCTAAGAGCACAACCAGGCCACAGGACTCTATGCCATCTGGATTTTAGGAAAGGTGTGATAGAGGAACCCAAGAACACAACCAGGCCACGAGACTCTATGCCATCCGGATTTTAAGTCAAGTGGAAGGAGCGGGGACTCGACAGAAAGTACGGTAAAAGGGAGCTGAAATACGGTATCTAGGAAGGTGGAATTTGCTGAGACTTGCGGAGCCTAGAACGGGTAAGAAACGGAAGAGAAAAGAGTGCTAGACAGTATATAAGTGCGGGAGCACTTGGTAAGTTGCAGCATCCCTCAGGAAACCGAGGAAAAGTGGCGATTGTAAAGTTTGCTATAACTTTCAAGACGCCAACTAAGTGGGAAAAGGAGGAGAGGACACCACTAAAGCCTTCTGTGAAAACCAGAGGACCGGCAAGTTAAGGCATTTTCGGGAAAACAGGAAAAACCGGGATAATCAGGAATAAGTTGCATTATCTCGGTTTGCTGAAACTTGTCAGACTTGGGAGAGGTGTCAGAGGATAGAGGAGGATATCCCGAAAACCCCGCATTTGGCAAGTTACAGCATTTTCCGGAAAACTGAAACTGTGTTAATTTGGCAGATGCGCCGGGTAGGCCGGTCACTCAACCCGCATAAAAGCAAGTGTGGCGACGTTTGCTGGCCATATAGGAAAGAGGAAACGATTAAGGAAATAAAGTCACGCTAGCGTGCGTCCACCGACACACGCCAGAATACCTGCAAATTGAGGGAAACATTATGAGATTGACAAGAACGCCAGTTCTAACGCCTTTACGCCCCAATTACGACTACATGGAAGTACCGGACCACGGTACCCAAACTGAAAATACCGTTGGTGCCGAACAAGGACTAACAAGTTGTCCCTCTGATAATAACAAGCACCCTACGCCACAAAATGAGCTAGCTGGGACAAAAGGCAATGGTGCGGTCCTCAAGGCTCAATAGAACCTTGATCAGAAGCTAATACTCCCTAGGGGAGCTGCGGATTATAGCGCGGACATCACGTTGTTTTCTGTGTTATTTACCATGGACCCGGTACACCTTATTGATAAGTCCTGCAAAGCAGGGTGCCTTTATTTAACTGCCCATAAACAAAGATTTTTTGCTATAAAAATGTTTTTCATTGTCCTAAAGTATACTGGCCGTGGCTATTTGTATTAAACCTTCCCAAAATAATTTAGCAAAAAAATAATATAAATAATACCAACATTCAAAAAACAAATAAAGCATAAAACAAAATCCTGTTATAAAAATTGTGACGTAAGAACTAATAAAGTAATGAAGTCAATCAAAAGAACTCTTAACTAATTTGTTTAAATGGCAAAATTTTAGATGTGAATAATGATATGAATATGCATATGAAAATTAAAAATGTTTTCCCGTCGTGTCGTTTGACCCACAGTGTTATATGTTTTTACAAAGCTTGTAAAAACTATTTATTCTTTTAACAAAAATACAGGGTTTTTTTATTTAAAAAAAAACAGCTTTGGTCAATATTTTCAAAACAATATTATTGGAAAAAATTCTGACTACGCCTCACATTTTTCCTAAAAAGTTATATAAGAATCCGTTTTGACCTTTTTAATAAGTTGTCAGTTAACTGAAATGCAAGAGGTACCTAAAAATGCAATATTTTCAATATCGCCCTGTAGTTAAAAAACTAAGAAGGCTATAATGGCTTTGTTAACGGAATCTTTCGGTTCACAAAACAGTAGCTCAGGTTCGCAAAAACCGCAAAGTTCTATTTTTATTAATAACATAACTGAGTTACTCCGTACTTCCAACAAAAATGGGACACCCTTTACATTTGTTAAATGCCTTTAATCATTTGTATGTATAATGTATTTTTATAAAATACATTCGTTTATTTTTTTTACCTTGTAAGTTAAAGTTATACATATTTGTTGTTTCGTTATTAGAAAGTTTTACTCAATATAAGAATTAGAAAATATTTATTTACTTTTAGCTTTTGTTTGCATGTCAGGAAGATATTCTTATCTATTTAGGTTATAAGAAAAATAAATTGAAAACAAAATTTAAGTTCCGCTTTTCTTTAAATAATATTTAATAAAAAAATATGTTATTGCAAGAAAGCACGTTTCACAGGATATTATTTTACAACATGAGTAGTCTTCATGGGCGCCTGCAGAATGGCATCCAGGGAGGTGAAAATGTTTAATAAATGTTAGAAAAAAAGGAAAAAATCAAAGTTCAAAAATTAGTTTTTCAAGAGCGAAAAAAGGCCCTCATGTTATAAAACAACCTATAACGACCAAAAAAAATAAGGTCTTCACCTCAAAAAACTTTCTTTTACATAAGTTTTCTCTTGTATTCGTATACTGTGCCGATGCATTCACTAAAATTCTTGAATGTTTTTTATTATTTAATTTTGATTAAAAGCTTGCTTGCTTGTTCATGGCTTTAATACTTCATCCTACATCCATCAGTCAATCGCCAGCTCCTCCTTTCCAGTAATAGGTGCGATATCGCATCATAAGCTTTCAGGGCTTTGTCGGTGGAAAATCTGGTAATCGAACTTTGTCGCTTTTACAATTTTAGCAAATGTATAATTCAAAGCTATAATATAAATAAATGTTGTGCATTTTCTCAAAAAACTTTACTGATAGTGAGTATAACCCGCTTCCTGTCTGTACTGTCACTTCGCGGCACGCGCATTCATTTGTCTTTTGGAAAATGCCCTGTGCACTACAGCTAACGGCAAACATGAAGTTTTAAATTACATTCTTTAAAACGTTTAAACATTTTATCAGAGGGTATCTTCCGTTTGTGCAAACAAGCATCGTTAAATTTAATATTTAGTCAGCTTATGAAGGCAAATGAATTATTTTTCGAAGTTTGCCAAATAATAAGAAGTATATCAACAGAAAACATAGTACGTTAAGTTTTGCTTGTAATACCACTAGTCCTTAATTTATTTCCCGGATTTTTGTTTTAAAGCCTCGAATATTTTTAAATATAATTCCGAGCCCCAGGCGATGGATAATTTTCTTAAATGTTCGCCCAGCTAGAAAAAAATTTCTAAAATAACAGCACGTGTTGTATTGAGTAAGAAAATTTAACACCAATTCGTTTTATTTAAATTTTTTAAATTTTATGTTATACCCAACTGACACGAGCTTTAAAATGTAACTTAAAATAAATATCTTTTGTTTTACCAAATGTAGTATAATTTTAGAAATTATCATTGTTTATTCTTTTATATTATATTTATTTAACAATTGGTAAAAAAATATATATTGATTTTAGACTTATATCAGCTTTTGTTTGCTCAATTAGTTCTGCTACTTTTAGTCCTGAGATATTATTATTAATTGTAGTTGTACACAAATTTCATTTAGGGACTTAAACCGTACATTATTTTATATTATGATACGTCTAAAATACTACAACTGGTAGAAAATAACATTGTCTTTATTTATGTATATAAATGACAGGCATAACATAAAAACAAATTATATTGTTATGTCAAAAAATGTACACTTTAACCGTATGGTACTACAACTCACCCGACTGGGATGGCCTGAGGGACTTCTTCGCCACTTACCCCTGGGATTCAATCTGATTTTCGTCTCATGATCCTTTCCAAAGTTTGCAGCCAACTGACCGAATCAATTTAATTTCACAAACCATCAAGCATTCCAAACCATCCAATAACAAACCTTGGTTTTCTAAATCTTGCGATGGAGCTAGACTTCTAAAAGTTTAGGCTCACAAGAAGTTGTTATAGGATCCTAGTTTAGACAACCGACAGGCCAGCATTGAAGTAAGAAACTACTACAATCAAACAATTTCAGCGCCAAAGACTCCTTCGGCAATCTCACAAAAAAAAATTCTTTCTTGCTCAAATGGCAGTAAATCTTTCTGGTCCTTGAAAAACATAAGTAGGGTTTTTTTATACCATAGTTCTTTTTCACCACTAACTTTTGGAAGATGAAATTATATCTACCTCTAACGGAAAGGCGAAACTATTTGCTAAACAATTTGCTGCCAATTCAAGCCTTAATCCTTCCGTAAATCATCCAGTTCCAGCTATTCTTTTAGTTTCTTATAAAATGTTCGGTATTATTTTTAAGGTGAAACACATTTAGCGTATGCTTTTTTCTTTGAACACCAAGAAATCGTCTGGGGTGGATGTCATACCAGCAGTCTTTTAAAAAAATGTGCTCCGGAACTTGCACCCATCTTAACTCGGCTCTTTAGAATTTCTTACGACACAGGTATCTTTTCAGAGAGCTGGAAAGCTGCACATATTCAACCTATTTCCAAGAAAGGATCTAAATCTCTGCCATCTAACTATAGACAAATTTCACTTTTCTTAGTTCTTTGTAAAGTAATGGAGAAATTCATTAATTTACAAATTCTTAAGTATTTGGAAAAACACAACATTTTGCATGACATGCAGTATGGATTTCGCCACAAAATATCTACAACCGATCATGTTTCCTTCTTATCACCCTGCTGGAATGAATCTCTTAAGTTTCTTGGTTAGTCCTAGATCGTTGCTCTTAATATATCCAAAGCTTTTGACCATCAGGTCTGGCATGCGAAACACCTTAAAACAACGCAAAGTAATACAGATATCTCTTTCACAGGCGTCAATTTAATATTGAATTGGGGTGTCAAAAACGTCGTCTATTTTAATGCATTCAAAATACAATCATCTTCCTTTTTGCAAAAAGAGTCATCAAATACTCTTCCTTTACTTATGAGTGGTCAAGTTTTGCAGAGCAAAAACACCTTTAATTTTGGGAACGCTACATTTGAGAATATCCTTAACTGGCATAAACACATTGTACAGGGTTGGACCGTATATTAAGACAGCGCCTATTTCGTTTATTATACAAGGCAGAAAGAAACTTTAAATACAATAGGTTTTAGAAAATTATACACACCACCAAAAAAATATATTTTTGCAGACACAGAGTGAGCCAAAAATGTGTGATGAAGAAAATTTTAATTTTAGTATTCCCTGTATATTATGTCACCATTAAAAAGATCTTTTAAAAAGCTTTACAAAAATACCACATTTGATATATATCTATCGATATATCTATCTTTAATAGTTTCGGAAATGTGGCAATTTAAATCTGTGTGTAATTTTCATTACATCTCCATTCCCACCTTAGTGCCGCAGGTATAATAATGGATTTTATCTACTATTTTCAGATATAAGTGGTTATATTCCGAGAACTATTAAAGATAAATATATTAAATGTGGTATTTTTGTAAAACTTTGTAAAATACTTTTTTAATTGTGACATAATATACAGGGTATGCCATTTAAGAAAATTAAAATTTTCTTCTCTACACATTTTTGGCTTACTCTGTATCTGCAAAGATATATCTTTTTGACGGTTTGGATAATTTCCCTAAACTTTTGTATTTAAAGCTTTTTTACCTTTTATAATTAGCAAGATCGGAGCTGTCTAAATATACGGACCAACCCTGTACATATAGCCACGGCAGCTTTTAAAAAGCTTGGATTTCTCATTCGAGCCAAAAAGAATGTTTCCCCTTCTAATTTATACACTTTGTATGTATTACACATCCGACCTTCCTTTATATATTGTTCTGATATCTGGGGCATGGCGTCCCCCAGAACCCTTAGCATTCTTGATTCCATTCAAAGAAGAGCTGTTCGCCTCATTAATGATCCTTTACCTATATAAAGGCTTCCCTCTTCTGCTTATCGTCAAGCTGTGGAGATTTAATGCTTTTTTATGGGCACTTTTATGGCTCCGGCTTTGAAGAATGTCCAGTATAATTCCTTCACTTATGGTTTCCAACAAAGAAACTCGTGGTGCAGCACGTATGCATCCCTATTCGGATAGGCCCCTAACTTCCCACTTTGTTCGTTCTTTTACCTTTATCCCTTCTAAAAAACTTTTAAAATATGCCCGACTTAAAAAACCGACTAAAAAATGTTTACATAATATAATTGTTGCAAAGAAAATATATCATATAAAACACGGCTCATATAACCAAAGTTACAGTCACAAAACAGTAATTGTATTTTTCCCTGCTTCAAAGTTAAGTACCACTTAACTTTCTTTTGAGCTTGTAGTTTTATTTTATGGACGTAGAACTTTGCTCGAGTTTTAAGGCAAAAATTCAAGAAGAAAATTCAAATTTCCAGAGCTATTATTTTGACCTAAATACATTTGTGCAACCCTTTTGGATTTTAATAAAATTTTCAGCCGGGAAAATTTCTGCTTTTAATATTTCCGTTCTCCGGGAAATTTTTCTAATGATATTAGTTTGCATCAAAAATAACGAGTAAAAACCCTAAATGAACAAAAAAACTAACTACGGTATTTTTAATTAGTGTTTTTCATGTATATTTTAGTTTTTTAATTAATTTCTGAATTGGACTGCTTTAGGGGTAATTAATACTTTATGCAGCATTTTTAGGTGTTAAAATAAGTAAAAATCTATTTATACAGGGGGTCTCTTAAAGGTGCGGAAAAAGTCCACAACATATTTCTGCAGCTTTATTGTAACGATCAAACCCAACTTATCTTGGTACTAAAATGGATGATTTCGGAGATATAGGGTGTCAAACATTTATTCTAGTATAAGTTTTATTTTTGCTAATTTTATTTACAACAAAATAACTTTTTGCAGCCAATTTGTGTGTAACTTTTAGGTACAAAATCTTATTTTTCAACATATTTTACATAAAAAGTTATACATGGTAAAAGTTAATTTAAGCAGCCGTTTTTGAGATATCCGGTTTAAAAAATTTACTTCCCGTTTTAGAATACGATACTGATCTTTAAGAGTATGAATTCTTGGGTAATTTGAACAAAAGAAGTTTATATATGTCCTAAATGGCATACCTATTGTGATATACGGTGGTATAAAAAGCTTATTTATTATAGCAATAAATAACAACATGAATATATTTTTTTATTTTATATAATTATTTAGAAAAAAGTAATAATAAAAAGTTTTTTAAAAAGAACAAAAAAAAATGTGATTCGCCGCGAGGTGATCTACTAAAAATATTTGTTGGCGGTGGGACTACATTTTGTTCTCGCGCCAATCCAAAAACAAAAAATTATGAAAATTCCCAATTAGTATTGGTGTTTTCGTTTCAGGTACCAGAATTATAAAAAAATAAAAATAGACAAAATGTGGCGTAATTGAAATTCAGGTCCCAAAATCAGAAGTTTTTTCTGTTAGTTTTTGTGCTTTAAAAAATAGAATATACTTAATGATATCGTACAATTTAATAAAAATCAGGCATACACTTATTTTTACTCCCACCACAGGAAAAAGTACTTTCGAGATTAATGAGTTATACGTTTTGAGTAAGTACAGGCCTGCCCTTTTACCCGCTTATTATACAGGGTGTCTCTAAAAGGTCTGTACAAAATGCTACCACAAATTCCTTGGACAAAAATACAAAGATCTAACGCAATTTACCTAAGTCGAAAAGCTGATCGTTTGCAAGATACAGGGTATTCTAATAAAATAAAAACAATTTTATGTTATAACTGTAAAATAAAAGTCAATAAAATATAGGTAGGCCACTGAATTCTACGTAATTTTTTTTAAAACTTTTCCATTTACATTTTTTCTATCTTTTAATCAAGCGAGTTCCAAGTGTCAAAATTGCCAAAATTTGAAAAACACTTTGTATCTCCAAAGCGAATCAAGTAAGCAATGATTTACTTTCACCAATATTATGTTTTAAAAATTTAAATCGCGATAGAGCAATCAGTTTGTTCTATCTCTTTAAGTTTTCGCTATACCCTGCAAAGTCAACGAAAAGGCGCCACCCTGTATATGTACTTAAAAACTCTCCAAATAAACGTCTATTGTATTTTTATTCCATTTAGGCACAACCTAATCCTTAACAAATAAAACAACATTGTTTAAATGCTGCGAATGGCGATGGCGGTATTTGAAAAAAATATTAATCTTATTAATAAAATGTAAACGAAAGAAGCCGAAAATTGAGGACTTTAGTAGATGTATAAAAATGAATAAATGGGTATTAATTTTCAACCAAATAGACAATGGGCATGTAAGTAAAGCTAGGAAAATCCTCTTATATAAAATAATAAATTATAAAACATTCAAAATTTTCTAAGAAAAATAAATTAAATACTATAGCAATATATTTATTTCACTATCACTAATAAGATCAACAAACTGTGCACCATCTTCAGAGTCATTCCTAAATTTGGTAATGATTATATTAGGTTACGGGTTCCCTTCTATACCACACTCTAATATAGTGTTTTACCGAAATTTTAGTTTCGGTGTCGGCCAGTTTTGGTTTCGGCAAAAATTTGCCGAAACCGAAAATAATTTTGGAAGTTGTCCCGTGCTGGCCTAACTTCGTTCGTTGCGGCAACGCTATCTTAATTTAGAAAATTATAAAAATGATTAAAATGGAATGGGTTTCCAAAGCGAAAACCTTTTTTTTGTTGCTCTTTAAAATTTTTTGGACCCCCATCAAAAGAACTTAATATACACCCCAAATTTCATTATTTAGGATATTTTGTGCCTAACCACGTTACCGGTATGTCATTAGCCGTTTTTAAACATTTCACTTTTTATATTGTTGGTGGTTTTTACATTTAGATATAAAATAAATATTATTTATATTGCCAATATTGATAAAAAAATATCTATGTTTTATTTAAAAATACTACTTTTTTAATTTCAAGACATTATTTTCTGTACAATTTCTAAAAAGTAGTATCCTTTATTTCCATTTTTACAGATTTACTTAAAATATTAGCCTTTTGCTTCTTTAGTGTGCATTTTTTTTCGAATAAGATCGCACTGTTTGTCATATATAACCTTTTGCAGCATTCTAAAACTAACTTTGAAACCTCTGGCTACTTCTTCTTCTTTTTTTTAGTTTTAGATATAGATAATATTAGGACTTAAGACTATTTTTTAATAAGAAGATAAATAAATGTACAAAAAAACTGTGTATATTTATAATGTTAAATTTAAACTATCAAACTGTTATTAAATGTTTTCCATTAATTAAAATCCTTTTCTTATGATTGTTATGAAGTCACTGATATTCATTATTGTATCATTCTTTTGTTCGCTAACCCTGCATACACAGTGTCTGAAAAGTCAATGATAATACTAAAGGAACTGATAGAACAGCCCATAATCATCCAAAAATCATAAAATGACCTTAGTAAGAAATCGTTGGTTTTCAAGATATTGGCACTTAAAATTCGTCAAAATCTTTCCCTTATATCAGATTTTTTAATGTCACACCTAAAGAAATAAATATTTTTAAATTTTAATAATCGTTTTGCAGCACTAAATAGCCATTTTAAAAATTAAAGACCAACAATAAACTAACAGTTCTCTACGAAAATTCTGCGATGTGTAGAAGGATGGACTTATACTATACTTGTAACAAGGGAGTGCGAATAATTCGAACTTACGAATTATTTGTATCGAACCGAATGTCAATATTCGATTTGAAACTCGAATCGAATTATTCGTAAAAATCTAATCTTTTTCGTTTAATTACAAATTATTGTAGTAATCGCAAATTCTTGAGGATATAAAAGTTAAGATTTGTTATGTTTGATATTTAAATATAAATGTTACAAATATTATACATTAGCACATGTTTTTGAACCATAAACATAAAATTTAATTCTTGACCTTAAAAACTATTTTTGTTCTCAGTTCTCAAATATTTTTCTTAAATTCAGAATTTTATTCTTTTGATTCTGGAAAAGTATTTGCTCCGGGATGGGGCTCTTAAGTCAAGATTTTGGCTCTAGATTAAACCAAGTTAATTTTTTTTATTAGTGTGTGTATAACCTTTTACTCATATTTTTTAAAGTAAATTTTAATTATAAGAGGTTAAATGAATTGGAAAGATCTCTTGCTAGTATAATAGTATCTAGCTGTTTTGTTACTGACTAAGATTATATATATTAATTTTTGATCATAAAGGACACTATGGGTCAATAGAATATTTTAATGCCCGATATTATGAAATCTCAATTGAATTAAATAGATAATTCATTTATATTTTGATAATTCGTGAATAATTCGCATTATTTGTAAATTATTCAAAATTTTTCGATTTTATCAAAATTTTTCAAATTATTCGAAATTTAGCATTGTCTAAAAAAATCATAGTTCAAATCCCCTAGAGCTCTTCCTTACCACCAACCCCGAACTCTATCAAACATCTATCACAGCTCCCTTAGGTCGCTCAGATCATGGCTTAGTTATTATATCTTACCCTACACATCCCGAGGTAAATGAATGCATGCCACCACGCACCGTATGGCACTACAACTCAGCCGACTGGGATGGCCTAAGGGAATTCTTTGCCACCCACCCCTGAGCTTCCATCTGCTTTTCTTCTCGCGATCCTTCTAAAATTTGCAATCAACTAACTAAATCAATTTAATTGGGCATAATTGGGTGTTTTAAAAGTGTAAAAATAATATTAAAGTGCCAATATCTCGAAAACAATCGATTTTTACTAAGGTCATTTTATGTTTTTGGGATGCTTATGACTTGTTTTACCAGCCCTTTCAATATTATCGCTGACTTTCTGGACACCCTGTATATGAGTTTTATTTATCTTATGCATTGCATTAAAAGATGCAAATAAATTAGAATTGAATGTAACTACAAAAGTTTGTCGTTGGTTAATTGATACACTCGCACGATAAGAGCGATGCGGACTATAGATATCATCAGCTACTTAACTGCTAGGTAAGCGAAGTGTCAAAACTGTCGAAATAAAGTCATCCTATTGGCTAAATTTAACAGTTTTGAAACTCTTCTTACTCAGCGGTTAAGCAGCTGAGTAGGCCTGAATACTCCCATTGACAGTGCCGGATTAAGCTTGAAGCCGTGAAGCGCTGGGAAAAGGGGAACGCAAAAATAGGGTGAAAGAAAGTAGAAGTACTAGGTTGGGTTTGGTATGGAAGGGCCCAAACTTGAAAATACGAGGACCCTTTTTTGCTGTTCAGTTTTCATTTTGACCATTTTTTGTGAATGAAAAAGCGTAAAATCGGCAGATCAGCAGATTAACGTGAAAAGGGTCGTAAAAACGTAAATTAAGTAGAAAAGAGCGCCTTTTTAAAGGTAATGACTTTTTTCTCACCTATGTAAAAAATGCATACATAAAATAAAAAAATCGTCTAACCCTGTATAATCCCAACTTACTGAATAGCTGTTTACCTATGGAAAAAAGCAATATATGATTTATCATTGCCCAATAACATTGTACTGTGGCAACAGTTTTAAAGTTACAATTGAAATAAGTTTCTTTCATCCTGATTTTGAAGATCAATATCTCCCTAACTTTTATTTTACTGCTGACCAATTACTGTGATCTATTCGTGACCAATTGTTACAGCATGAAACGACTTCTGAATGTTGATGTTGAGTGTACTAAATATATTTATGTAGCAATAGGGTGACCTTAAAATTTTACATTCTTTATATTTATTCCAGTATCTTTGACCAAATATTAAATACCTATGACCTATTCTCCAGCTTTCAGAATTTGTTTTATGAACCTAAAATTTTAAATTTTGGGCCGCTTGTGCATGTATGATTAATTTAAGGCGCTAAAAATGTTTCTATGACCTTGATATTTTAAATCAGCTTTAAAAGTTTGTGTATGGATGACCAATTTGTCACACTTAGAGACCCATTCCGTGACCAATTCGGTGCTGTTTTAAAGCTTCACATTTTGGACCGCTAAATAGATAGGGCTCGTGATGTTGCCGTGCTCATACTGAATTCGTAGCCCAGTCTAGTTGTGTTGTCTTGTTGATTTGTGGTTAGTCCTCTTTTATCTTATTAAAAAAGATATTAAGGCCTGCATATGTTTAAATATACAACAGGTTTTACAGTGATTTTTTTTTTTTGTTTCAGATGTATTTGAGTGACAGTCCGATCCCTAAGTGATGTGGCAGCAGTCCAGCGACTGCTCGTGGTTCGTCTGAATGTCGGGGACGCGCCGCCGCCATGCCGGGTGCTCCGCAGGGCGCCGCGTTCATTTAATATGTGCTTACTGGCTCCTGCGGTACTGCTGTTCAGTATACTCGGTCTAACAGGTAAATTAACAAATACCCATAAAGGGTTAATAAACAGTACTCTAACACTTTAAAACCACCAAAGCTGTATTTACCATAACAAGTATCTAAGAGTTTTTGAGCATTGAGTTGATTTGAGTCTTTCTAAATTATTTTCCCGGTATTTTATACAGGATGGCCATTTAAAAACGAAACAGAGCTAATTTTAGATACACCAGGTCATTTAAAGAAAAACGCTCGGACCCTTCAATTTTTGATTTTAGGAGGAAACATTTTTTGTCACTTTCACCCCTGTTACAACTGCCAAGTTTAAAGTCTCTGCTAATATTATCGGTGATACGACAGATTGTCAAAATTTCCATTGAAAAACCAAACAGAGCTAATTTTGGGCACTATAGGTCATTTAAGGAAAAACGTTCGGACCCCTGAATTGCAACCCTTTGGCAGGGGTAAGACTTAAACCCAAAATCTTAAATGGAAAGAGGGGTCAAATTTGGCAGTTGTAATCAGGGTAAAGAGACCTTCAAATAAGGTATCACTCGAACTCTCTTTTCATTTAAGATTTTGGAGGTTAGTCTTACCCCCGCTATAGGATTGCAATTCTGGGGGTGAAAGTGACAAAAACATGTTTTCTTCTAAAATCAAAAATTGACGGGTCCAAGCGTTTTTCATTAAATGACCTGTAATGCCCAAAATTAGCTCTGTCTCGTTTTCAAAAGGAAATTTTGACAAGCTGTCGTATCACCGAAAATAATAGCTATAATAGAGACTTCAAACTTGGCAGTTGCAATCAGGGTTAAGAGACTTTTAAAATAAGGTATTACTCGAACTCTCTTTCCATTTCAGATTTTGGGGGTAAGTTTTACCCTTGTTATAGGTTTACAATCCAGGGGTGAAAGTGACAAAAATATGTTTCCCCTAAAATCAAAAATCGACGGGTCCGAGCCTTTTTCCTTAAATAACTTGTAGTTTCCAAAATAAGCTTTGTTTTGTTTTTAAACGGAAATTTTAACAAGCTCTAGTATCACCAAAAATAATAGCAGAGACTTCAAACTTCAATCAAAATTAAAAATTGACGGGCTTGAGCGTTATTTCTTACATGACCTGGTGTACCCAAATTGGCTCTGTTTCGTTTTTAAATTGTCACCCTGTATAGAAGCCTTTATTAAAATATTAAACTTAACTACTAATTTGTATTACTTTTATACAAGGTATTTTTAAACAAACCTGAAAAAAATTTAGGAGGTAATTCCGAGTTTAAAATAAAGGGTAACTAATTTGTTTTATAAACACGATGTCAAAAGTCAACCATTAAAGGAGGAAATATCGCGATACAAGAATTTGAAAAAAATAGGTTCTTTTAATTTTATCTTAAAAACAAAAAGCGATAGAATAATTAAATTTTACAGAAATATTGCCATTATAAAAAAGACTTTTTAAATACTTTTGCAGCTTTTGGAACTCATGAACTCATGTTCTTGCTAACTAAAGGGCGTCGCACATTAATGGCTTTTGGTCTCCAAATTTTATTATACCGTGGACTAGTCCTTTCTGATCAACATCTTGATTGAACTCTTTTGATCTGACCTGTAATTTCAAAAATATATTAATTAAACTCACACATGATAGGTTCTTAACTATGAATTTAATTTGGGTTTGCATAAAGCAGGTACCTATTTTGTATCTTTCACTTCTTATATATTTAAATTAGGCCAGTGGCGTGGCTAGGGTAGAAAACAATTTAAATTGAAAATATTTTTTTAAATCCCTAATTTATTATTTTTCAAATGCTTATTACACCATTGGTCTGATTTAAATTGCTGCTGCTTGCTGCAATGCCTGGTTTATGCAAGCCAAAATTAAATTTATGGTTAAGAATTTATCATGTGGTTTACGGTAACGCACAAAGCGTTATCAGGTTTGACCTATGTAGCCTAGCCACACTGTTTCTGCAAAGACTTCTAAACAATATACCAAAAACTAAAAATATTTTACCTTCTTTTCGTATTTAATCTCAAAGATTTCGAAATATTCCTTTTTTCTAGATTTTTTTATGTTTGTGCCGCCACTGAGAATAAAGTAAGTCTAATATAAAAATATTTTATACAGAATTTAATAGCCTAGTTTTCTACCTAAAAATTGGTGTATAGAATGTTGTCTCTTTTTCTGGGTAAAATAGGAAAAAATAGGCAAAAACCTGTAATAGTGCAAAATCTCTGAAATCTTAAACTGTCAACTTTAAAAATCTACAACTCCGAAACTACAAGTCCGATTAAAAAGAGTTCCATTAAGATGTTGATCAGAAAGGCTACAACATATAAAATAAGGAGGCATTCCAACCGAAAGCCATTCGCAATTCTAATTGTGTGACGTCCTTTAAAGAAGGACTTACGCAATGACCTCGAAAAATATAAATTTGGATATGCTGGTTTATATAAAAAGATTTTAGCTCTTGTATTTTTTTAAATATCCTTACCAATTTTAAATAAAAAAATAAAATGTAAATCATAACGTAACGGGACAGGGAAATTTATTTAAAAAAATCTATTTAACTGTCTTAACCCATTAAGACATTAAAAATATTTCTTTTTCAACATAACGTGGTACTTTAACTACATTTTTTTAGGAAAAAAATTTAGACTTTTTGTTTAATTTTTTCTGAACTCTCGCTAATGATTAACTTTTGACCGAATGTTTATAAAGCAAACTATCATTTATTTTAAACAAGGAGTCAACTTCCAAAATGTTTCGCATTTGTTTAAAAAAACACCCTGTATTTAAAATATAAACCACACAATAATGATTGCTTAATCACGGGTGTTGCTAAATGCTTATATTTCTTTTCATGATTTACGTGTTTATACAATTAAGTAAAGGAAATATCAGGAGCTGGTAAGGATATAATTTAGTCACAGATTAGAAAACTCCCTATTAACTTCTCCTTATACAGGATGATTAAAAATGTTACATTAAAAAATAGTATATTATGGGACGGGCACCGAATGTAACTTATTTTTCTCGAGTATAATTTTTGCAGAACGAGCTGCAGGCGAGATGGAAAATAAGTATTTGGTGCGAGTTGTATACTATACTTTTTAACGACTACTAATATATCACTGGAAGCCATTTAAAAACAACCTATTTGTGGATTTAAAACAACTCAAATAATAATTTTACTGTTTCGGATTTTTCATAAATTATTTTCAGAAATGGCATACGCGATATTCCCTACGGTGAATTTTTTTATCGAATGTAATTGATTTTGAATGTGAAGAGTAATATTTAGATAACGAGGGTTTCGAAAACATAAACATGTTATCGTATTTGCGCACATGTAAAGCACCCTATGATAACGTGGGTAATGGATGTGGGTAATAAGCGTGGGTAATGTCCGTGGGTAATAAGCCATAGTACTTGTTTAAAATTACATTAATAATGTAGGTATACATTTTTCAAAGTCGTAAAAAAACTTTTAATAGCCCCGTAAGTAGGATGTTTTGTTTGCAGCGTCCTCCAGTGCCTCAGGGCTCAGTACTGGCACCAACGTTATTTCTTCTTCACCCAACGACCTTTTCTAGTCCACGACTAATTTTATTTATAGTTTCGCCGACAATAGTACCCTTCTCTCCACTTTTCAGGTTTCTAAACCCATCTGTAAACCTGATTTAGAAAGCAAACGCAGAGCGATGCAGGTATCTCTTTCACAGGACCTTAATTTAATATTGGATTGGAGCGCCAAAAATCTCGTCCATTTTAATGCATCCAAAACACAATCATGTTCCTTATCGCAAAAAGAGTCATCAAATAATCATCCTTTACTTATGGGCGGCCAAGTTTTGCAGAGGAAAGACACCTACAATCTTGTGGGCATCACATTTGCTACGGCAGCCTGAAAAAGCTTGGATTTCTCTTTCAAGCCAAAAAGTATTTTTTCTCTTCTAGTTTATATACTTTGTATGTCCCAAATCCGACCTCCTTTGGAATATTGTTCTCATATCTGGGGCATGACGCCCCCACAACCCTTAATATACTTGATTCCATTTAAAGAAGAGCTGTTCGCCTCAATAATGATCCTTCACTTACAGAAAGACTTCCTTCTCTTGCCCATCGTCGGGCTGTTGGGGATGTATCGCTTTTTATAGGTACTAGTGGTGCCGCGCGTATGCATCCCTATACGGTCCAACTAGATAGGCCCCGAACTTTTCACTTTATTCGTTTTTTATCCCTAGAGTTTCTAATTGTGGAACTGCTTCCCGCGGAGGTTTTTCTTTCCCCCAAATCTTCAAGTATTTAAGTCCGTGTCAACAAACTCCCTCTTACCTCGCTTAAGGCACCCACGATACGTTAGTATTTAGGCTTTTAGCCTTCTGGATTGTCCAAAGATAAAATAATAAAAATAATAATAATAATAACGCTTAGGATGAAGTTATAGCTTGCCCATTTCTTGATATTTTTTTAAATGTTTTGACAAACTTAATAAATGTCCATTTAATTTAAATTATTTTTGTACTAAAGCGTATGGAAAAAAATTGCATATGCGGTCATTTTTTGGTGTTGTGTATTATCATTTTTGTGGTATGTGTATATGTAATAAATTAAATACAAGTTAACAGGTTTTTTAATTAAATTTTACCAATTGCATTATTTACCATTTTTTGCTGTTTGAAAAAGAATTTCGTAATTGTCCAGATAAAATACACTGGTATAGATTGTTTTTAGTTTTTTAACGGTAAAAAAACAGTAAACAAAAATTTACAATATTTTTTACGATCATCTGCAAGAGTAAACCAAATTTTTATTATTTTTAAAAATAAAATACCTATTTACCATAGAATAATTTAATTTTTGTTAAAAATATACAACTAAATATTATTATAAATAATAATTCAGAATTTTAAGCTATTTTAAAAATTTAAATAATAATAAGTATTATTTCTCAGTAAAAAAAAATGAAAAAAAAAATTAAAAAAAAAGCAAAAACAATATCTTACATAAAAAATTGTGGTCTCTATTATAAAAAAATGCTTCCAGAAAAGGTTGGATTACAACGAGAAAATTTATATTACAGTTTTCTTTATATAAAAAGTGCTTGACATTTTATCTCTTTGATTCGTTTTTTAAAGACGTAATAGGCAATGATCGAGGACACAAAAAATGGTGTAATACATTGTTTTTTAATGTTTGTATAAAAATAGAACATAGGTATAAAAATTATTTTGCACAGTTAGAAAACCTCGAAAATATTAACTTTAGAAGTATAAAGTTTCATTAAAAATAATCATTCACAATAAAGAAGTAATCTTTTAAGAAAATTTATTTAAACTAATAAGAATAAACTTAGAAAACTAGAAAATAAGAAAAAGCTGACAAAGTAAAAGCAACTACAAATACAGAAAAATAAATATTATGTGTATTTTATAACCATGTCACTCATTTACTACTTATTTGGTATCACCTCGAAAAATACTAAAAATATATAACTTTTTGGATCCAACAACTTAACGACTCTCAAAATTATTTGTCGATTAATATTATCAAATCTTAGCGCGATCGCTAGGCTTACCCATTGAACCCATTAATCGCCCTTATTAATGCCCTGGTTCGTTAAGTACCTTTATAAACTATATTTCCATCAATTATAATAATATTGTTTATTTCTTTTGACAAAGTTGTATAAAAGAAAAGTTACCAAATAGGTTTAAGTAAGATAAATAAGCTAGATACATTCTGTATTCCCTAGACGGAAGATAACTTAATAATCGTGCCTTTAATAGGGTTAAACGTTGCTCGGGCGTCTTGATTTAACTTTTATTAATTTAATTTAGGATAATTACTAAAATAAGCTTACACGGTTTTGCAATTTAGGTTATGTTTAAAATAAAAATTATAAAATAAATTTTAGTTTATCCTTATACATTTTAATGCCGTATTAAAATAAAACATATAGAGATAAAATACTTAGAGACTGGGTATCAGCCCAATGGAATAAATTTCATTACAAATAAATGGGAGTATTTTCAAAAAAAAAAAAGCTTAGACAAGTCAATTAGAGTTTAAAATTATGCAATGTTTTTAAACAAAAAAGATGTACAGGGTAAGTTATGTAAGAATGGCGCTATATATATTTTAATTTTTGGAATATTAGGAACCTTCTAAACACATTTTGTCACAACACACGTCAAAACTTGTAAACAACAAAAAAACAATATTTTTAACATTGAAGAAATAGTCCATATCTCTCAGTGGAGTGGAATGTTAAGCAAGGGAATGAAACTCAAAGTCTTCTCCACTAACTTTAATGAATCGTATAGATTTACAAATTCAAAAGGGACATGTTTCGAAGGTATAAACCTTCATCATCAGCTAAAAGACAAACGCAAATATCAAAAAAAAATTATATACGTGACATGAGAGGAAGCTTACCTAGAGGAACGTCTAGAATAGTCCCTTAGTCTCGCATGGTTAAATTTAATTACATCAGGTTACTGTAACAAATGAAACGTAAATTAAGAAATTAGGCATGAAAGAGAATAAATATGAAGGCGTGGATTTCATCATGAAACTCAAAGTTCTACATTTCCATGTGCTATGTTGTTTTTAATAGTTTAACACTTAATGAATTTTAACCTCAATTAAATAATTTTTTTGTTCTCCAGGTAGGGGTATGGGTTATCACCTTACTTTGACCGCTTTCATATTTATTCTCTTTCATGCCTAATTTCTTAATTTACGTTTCATTTGTTACAGTAACCTGATGTCATTAAATTTAACCATGCGAGACTAAGGGACTATTCTAGACGTTCCTCTAGGTAAGCTTCCTCTCATGTCACGTATATCATTTTTTTTTTTTTTTGATAATTGCGTTTATCTTTTAGCTGATGATGAAGGTTTATACCTTCGAAACATGTCCCTTTGAATTTGTAAATCTATACGATTCATTAAAGTTAGTGGAGAAGACTTCGAGTTTTATTCCCTTGCTCAATATTTTTAATGTAGAAAATGTTCAAAATGCTACCTGTTAACGTCTTGGCATCGTCCTAACCTTAAACAATATAATAGACATTTTTTTAAATTTATTAGTAGATTAGATTAGATTAGCATGGAGGTGGATTGTAATCCTCTAACACTGCAACCAGCTCAGGTTTATTGTGTATCTTCCATCCATATGTTAGAGCACGCTATCCAAGCCGGTCTCTTTAATGAGACTCCACAATCTTGAAACTAGCTGCTTGGTAAATGTTGCTGCTTTAGGTTTTTCCTTACCCAGCCTTGTAAACCGCGGACGACAAAGGGCTATCCAAGCCGGTCTCTTTAATGAGACTCCACAATCTTGAAACTAGCTCCTTGGTAAATGTTGCTGCTTTAGGTTTTTCTAACCCAGCCTTGTAAACCGCAGACGACAAAGAGCTTCGCAATAGCACCATATGTGTTCTGCGGTTTTTCTTCTTCCTGGCAGAACCTGCATAGATTTTCTTCTGCCAGGCCTATTGTTTCCAGGTGTTTATTTAGTTTGCAGTGACCTGTTAGTTCACCCACTATAATTCTCACTGCCTTCCGGTTGTAATTCAGAAGGTCTTCCGTAAATTCCGGCGAGTATGCCTTTATGAATTTTTTCGCCTGACGCTGTCCTGGTGTTCTTCTCCACCAGTCTTGGGATTCCCTCATGATCCATGATCTAATAGTTGACCTTACTTGGAATGACGGAAAACCACAGTAGGGCTCGGGGCCTACCATTGCCTGCCTGCACCCTCCTTTGCCAGTTTATCGGCTTCCTCATTGCTCTGGTGACCCTCATGTCCTGGTACCCAGGCAATAGTTAGTTTGTTGGACGCACCCACCTCTTCCAGGGCGGCAACGCAGACCTGCACCAGCTTGGAGCTGATCTTGCATGAACTGATCGCCCTAATGGCTGCCTGGCTGTCCGAATAAATTACTATGGTTTTACCCATGTAACTCCTTCTGTAGTAGTAGGGTGTTGTCCGAGACCGATGTTTATTTTCGTCCTCGGTTTGTCTCCATATATACCTGCTCCGACTCCTTGGTCCGTTTTGGAGCCTGCTTCCCAGTCTTTTTATCCGGTATAATTGTTTGAATACTTTTGTTTAGCCAGTAGCTTGGTACCATCTTGTACGACGGCATCTCAAACAGTGAGTTGACTTCTTGGTCCTCCTTAAATCTCCATTGTATGGCCCTTTCCTGTCCTATGATAGGACTCCTGGCCTTGTTTGAGACGGTATTGTACCGCTTTCACTTCACCTTGTATGAATATGTGAAGAGGCGGTAGGTTAAGCAGCACTTCTAGAGCTGCCGTAGGGGTCGATTTCATGGTCCCCGTAATACATAGACAAGCGAATCTTTGTATACTTTGTAGTTGCCTTATTGCCGTCTTTTGTAGCGTCTTTGCACCCCAGGCAATTGAACCGTAGGTTACCATTGGTCTGACGACCATTTTATATAACCATAGGTTCATCTTCGGGCTAAGTCCCCAATTCTTTCTGCAAAGTCTACGGCATCTACCCAGGGTAGATTTTGCCTTCTGAGTAACTTTGCTTAAGTGTGGTCCTTAGGTCAGTTTTTGGTCAAAGATGACTCCTAAATATTTGACCTCTTTGGAGGAAAGGGGATTTTCACTCCGTTGAGCCTGGAGGGTCTTAATCCTTCCAGTGCCCTTCTTTTGTGAAAAGGACGGTTATCGTCTTATGAGGGTTGACTGAGAGTCCCTCCTGTTTGCACCATTTGTCAACGATGTCTACGAATTCTGCCTGATATTATGTGCTTTAGATGACCCCCACTGACAACAATGGCGAGGTCATCAGCATACCTCAGGCATTTATACCATTCACCAGTCAATTTGTCGAGAAGTTCATCTACCAGGACTGGCCAATATAATGGCGATAAGACGCCTCCTTGTGGACAGCCCCTCCCCACTTTAGCCTCCATTGTTACTGTGCCTAAGGTTTATTTTATGACCCTGTTTCTCAGGCCGGCTTCTATCCAGTTGCAGATCGTGTCAGGGATACCTTTTGTCCTTAGCGCGTTCATAAGTGAAACAGTTGGTACGTTGTTGAACGCGCCTTCTATATCCAAGATTGTTGCCAGCGCCACCTCCTTGTCGTCAATCGACATAGCCAGGAGTCTGTTTAGATCGTCTAATGCTAGATCCACAGACGTTCCTGGTTGGTATGCGTGTTGGCGCTTGTTCAGAGGATTCCTATTAAGGGTGTTTCCTCTAATGTATCTATCCACTATTTTTTCCAGCGCTTTCAGCAGGAACGAGGATTCACTGATTGGTCTGTAGGCGTCCTGTTCAGGGATTTGCCGACCTTGGGTAGGTAGATCACCCTTGCCTTCTGCCATAATAATAATAGACTGTGTCTTTTGCGAGTGAATGCAATGCAGTTGTATATTATGTGTGAGGCTGTTTCCATCATAATGCCCACTTTTTGCAAGTGTTTCCTTAGATGATAGTGTCCCGGCAAAGTCCCACTACTTGTCTTAACTGAGTGCGCCCCAGTTGAAGGACATCATTTTTAATTTTCTTGGAAGGAAGTATCTCCTTCGCATGTCTTTGGCCAGGTAATGTATGTCAACGAGAAAAATGTTGTTAAGATCATATACTTATCGTTTTTTTAAATCAAATTTCTAAAAAGTTCAAGTACTGGCTCTGGACCGTTGAACCTTCTAGATTACCCGCTTTTTCATTGCCTTCTATTCCCGAGTGTCCAGGAACCCACAGCTGTGCTATCCTGTTGTTCCTAGTGACAAGCTCTTTGAAATTGTTCAGGCACTTCATCGTAGTTTTGGATGTTACACGATGGGCATTTAGGGCTTTTAGAGCAGCCTGGATGTCTGAAATAATATAAATGGTGTGGTTGTGGTACCTCCTTTTTATATTTTCTTGAACACATGCTAAAGTAGCATATATTTCTGTCTGATATACAGTTGCTTGCCTTCCTCTGCCTTGGGCAAATACACCAACACCTACCTCACTATCCGTGTGACCATCAGTGTACCAAACCAAGTCTCTGTCCAGTAATTAAGGTGTTCTATTTGTCCATATGTCAGAATGGCAGCTGACTGTATATTGTTTTAGACCCCAGTCATGTGGTCTGAGCTCACCTTTAAGGGCTTTAGGTCGTTATTCTAGTGTGCCCATTTCTTCCAAGATGTTTATAAAACCAAATAGGGAAAATTCCCACAGAAAACCCAAAAAAATAAAATTAAGTAACTGAAAAACTAAAAATCGACGATTCGGCGACAAGTCTGCCATCCTTGTCAAGATAAAATTATATAAAAATAAAAATTTAAAAGTTAAATAATATTTACGTCTAATCTTACGTTTAAGGGCTGTAGGTCGTTACCCTAGTGTGCCCGTGTCTTCCAGGATGTTTGACCTAAAACAAAATTAAGAAAAATCCCCCAGATGAAGTCAAAAGTTTATAAATTTATAAACTAAGTAACTGAAAAACCACCGTTGTCAAGAAAAAAATAAATTAAAACAAAAATTTAAAAACTTATTTTCACGTATAAAATTTTATAATTTAGGCTTTAATCTTTAGGGTATTCGGAAAATCTTTTAACATTAAATATTTTTTAGTTACTTATTTAAAATTTTTGGGGTTTTTTCTTTATATTGTTTTAGGAAAAACGATTTAATTTCGCGTTTACCCAAATAAATACCACCAATCTTCCAGGATGTGGTTTCCACAGCCCAGTGTTTATCATACTGTATTTATGGCCTCTGTCCGTGTTTATGCTGAGTTTTCATTATTAAAATCCAAATTAAAATTACATAATAAATGTCGTATTGAATTTCTGCAATACATATTTTTTTATTTAATCATTAGTGTTCATTTTTTCAATAAATCCGAAAACAATTAATATGTTCTAAATAGAAATTAGGTATTGACCATTGTGTAGAGAATATGTCAAATGGGTGTCTAAAAATTCAAAAAATTAAATAGTATGTTGAGTTAAGAATTGAGCAATCTAAAATTTCAATTGATATGCCTATGCGTTTTTTTTTTAATGTCCCTATTTATTTATTATGGAATTTACTCTTTTTGGCTTATACCCATTGTATACTTTTCTGTATTAAGTTAAACTTAAATTATTTTAATATTTCTGGAAGTGCTGTTTTTAAGAAATCCATACTGACACTAAATTTATAAGACTTGTATTAGTTGTCCCTAGTTGCAATTAAACAAAAATTTGCCAGTTTAACAAGCTTTTAACCAACCAGCACCTAAGTGGGATTATTTGTTTTGTACTGAATTTAATGTACTTTTGTTTAAATGAAAATTCCAATGTTCAACTAACAGTTTTATTACCAAAAATTGTAAAGTGTCACGGTTACTATCGGGACAAAAAAAACTTTATGAAAAGGTCTTTATAACGTAAATGTTACATGCAGTAAAAATATGTTTAAAGTTTTGCTAATTCTTATTACACTGCACTGTCTATTAACAAATTTAAATCTTTGCTGCTTGGAATATTAACTTTTATTTGTTACGGAGCTATGTATTACTGAACAAAAACTTATTTAACCTATTCTAGTTCTGTCTTTTATATTTATCTACAACGTAGATTCTAATAAACTCTAGACTAAAATAAAATGTGCAAATTAGATGGGTAATTCTTGCAAAGAACTTTTCTACTATATTTCCATGGATCCCCTAATAACATAGGCAAACAAGTATACTAATGGCAATAAAGTAAGGCCGGGTTTATAAATCAAAATTTAATTTTGGTATTAGTATTAGCATTAGTTACATTTAAATTGAAGTATTTATAAATCAAATTTAATTTTCTGGTCTTAAAAACGACCTTGAAATTCTCTAAAATCCAAAACTTAAGACTAAAATAGGGAAAAATATGAATTGCTTATGGGCCACAAGAGGTTAAAACGGTAACTCCTTTTTATTTAAGTTTCATTACCTATTTTTGATAATGTAAGGTTAATACTATTACTAATACTAAAATTAAATTATGATTTATAAACTCGGACTAAGTCTCTAACAGGTGGCGTTAGTTGTTTTAAAATAAAATTTAAAAAATAATAAATTTATTAAAATATTAAAAATATGTTACGTAATTCGTAACAACTATCTTTTAGCAAAATTTTATTTATATAACAAATCATAGTAGTTAAACTGAAAATTATGAAATATCAATTAAGAGTGTTAAACATGACGACACAGCAAATTAATAAAGTGTAATCTGAAATCCCAAATAGACTTTAGCTTGATTATGGACATGTCAATTAAATTGTCCCGTTTTCTACGTCATACAAAATATTCAAAGTGTGTTAGACAGCTGGGCTTATTAAGTTACCACTAAATAAATGGAGCACTACGTGGTTGAACAGTGATTTATACTAGAAGTGAATAAAATCATATTCTAACTTGGAAATTTTTTAAACTTACACGAGATATTGTCAGAATCTTAGGTTTTTTCTTTGAGTAAATCTTCTTTTGCCACAAAAAAATTAATTGCTTTAAAAGATCTTTATACGTTATAAAATTTCTAACTAGTAGAATATTATTTAACAAGCATATAATATTGGGTGTTATTTAGTTATAAGCACAAGCACGTGTAATTTGATTGGTTTGATGCTCTACAGACGGTCATGCAAAAAGTGTCATATTGGGGTGGTCATGGTTAGTTCGAGTTACTTATTTTTTTTATTTTTAATAAAGCAAAATATTATATATAAAAAAGATTTAAATATCGATAAGTAAACATGACCCCCGCCCTAATGTGACAGTATTGTATGACTGCCTGTGGCGCTTATATATGAACATATGTCTAAAATGTTTTTTGAATAACGGGGTGTAAAAAATTTTAAAACATATTTGTTCTTTTATAATAAATTTTAAACCTATTCATATATTTTGTTAAAAACTGTGTGACGCCTCCTAGACATCAGAAGATATTTTTGGTATATAAGAAAAGCCAATGCACAGCGTTTTTCCAAAAAAAATATATAAAAAATAAATAAATACCAAAGCTGATTTTACTATAGAATATATGAAATGAACATGCCTTACATCATAAAAAAAATATATGTAAGATATTAAAATAGTTTAATTTTAAAAAATGCAGTGGCGTACCATTGTTTTCTTGCAATTATAGAATAAAATTTAAATTACTTTATGATATTTAATTTTATAATAAGACTGATCCCTTAGACGCGCCTTAAAAATGAGGAAAACATTCCATTAAAAGCTATTAATGATCTGAATAAAAATGTAAAAAACTTTTTATTAAAAATGCCTGATGACTTGACTTTAACATTACTTTAGTAAAATTAATTGACTGGTAAACGATACGCCTGAAGGTATCATAAACCAAGTAGGAAAATACTAATATTAAAATTTTTATTAAATTTTTACACCAGGAATCAATAAGAAAACGCATTCTTAGCAAAAAATGTTTAATACATTTTTTCGTTAAACAAATATTTTTCAAGTTATTGCGATTGATAAAAACAATTTTTCGACAAAAACCGACCTTTTAAATAAGGTTTTCGCAAATAACTCGAAAATTATGCATTTAATTAAAAAAAACTGTGAGAAGCAAAATTGTAGGTTTTAAAAAGACAAACAAAACTATTTTATTCTAATTTTTCTATACGAAGTGTTAAGTGTTAGCTCTTTTTCGCCAAATGCAAAATTTGATGGATTAAGAGTCAAATAACGAAAAAACGCTGCATTTTTTGAGGAAAACTTATTAAACCTTTTTAAAAATACATAATTAGAAGAAAAGAAGTCCTTAGCATGAAAAGTAAGTGAGGTGTGATAAAAATAAGGTAAGTACCTAATTTTTGCTACTAAAAAATCAATAAAATCAACATCTACTCCCCAAATTAAAGCTGAGCTTTTCTTTTTAACGATTTTCTATATACATGTATTAACAATACGTTCAATAAGTTAAACCTATTTAACATGCATAATTAAAAAAATAATATGTAGATTATTATGCTCGAAGTGGCCTATTCAAATTTTTTGAAGAAAAATTGATCGATTCTTTTTAATGTTTTTCCATTATTTTTAATAATAGAGGGTTTTTTCAAGAAGTTTTTTGTAAGGTTTTTTTAAGAGCATCGAGGCTCTTTAAGTAAAATAACTTAAGATTTCTTGGTTTGCAAATAGTATAAGTTTAAAGGGCTCGAAAAAGATGCTGCTTGTTCGTAATAAGGGTTTTAAACCACTACATGCCGTCAAATATTCACTATACAGAAAATCTACGCACAAAGGAATTATTTTTATTAAAAAAACTACAATTTACAACTTCATCATTTTTTCTTATTCCATTTATTTAAAAAAGGGTGAAAAAAATTGCAAAAATCGTTTTTCACTTTAAGCTTAAATTTTACTGAAATAAGGCATTTAAAATTGGTCAAACTTCTTAGTCGTATTATTAGTGCATGTATAAAGATAATTGCAAAAGGGTAAAGTCCAATTTTAATTAGAGGGTAAATGGGGGTTGTCGTAAATGTTTTTTTTTTTAATTAGATACTAACTTAATTATTATTATAACTTACTCATTTTCTCTTATATTAAAAGAAAGGCAAAATTGTGTACTTCAAAAAGATTTTAGGCGTTTTTCTTAAAATATGCGGCATTTTTCTGTCATTTGACTTTAAATCTATCAAATTTTAACTTTAAGAAAAAAGCTGACTATTGACACGCCGTATCTTTGTATTGCTCGTAAAAAATTATACCAAAACAAAATTGTTTGTCTTTTTAAAACCTACAATTTTGCTTTTTGGAGTATTTTAAAAAAATAAATTTATAATTTTTGGTGCGATTTTGACTGTTTTAACAGGAAACTTGTATTTTCTGACCAGAGAGAAAAAAATTAACATAGGTGTCTTGGGCTTGATTTTCGAAATTAGATGAATGGTAAAAACCACATTCTGAAATCTCTATCGGTATCCAAGATATAGGGTGTTTCTCATTTTTTGGCCATTTTGAAAAAAGTCTGTCATTTTTGAAAACTTCCCAAAACGGTTTAAACATTCTTAAGACACTTTTTGAGTGGAATCTATTGGACTACTCAGATTTTTAAAATTATTTCTAGTTTCGTGGAAAATATATAAAGGTTGGTTTTTTTTAATATAAATCATAGTGGCCATGATATCAAAAAATTGCTTATTTTTGCTCTTTCCAATGATGTATTATTTATTATTCATACTTATCTTTGAAATTGAGCGAGATATTTCAGTTCTTTTAAATTTTGCTACAGTAGGCCATGGAAAAAAAACGGCACTTGTCAAATACAGGTAAATAATTTATCATTTCTATCAGTAACTAATTGAAAGTTGGTAGGTGGTAGAGGAGCTCTCCTCGTCTGAGGAGGTACCACACCACTCACCCTTTAAAGGACCCGTGAAGTCTAAACGGACGTTTCGGCTTCTGGGTGTGTGAGTCGGTTTTCCTTCTTCCTTCTTTTTCTTTTCTTTTTTTCCTTTTAACCCCCAAACTATGTATATACAAAAATGATGGCGGCACACCCGTCAGTAAAATGTTCCGGAGGTAAAATACCCCTCCATTCGGATCTCCGGGCGAGGGGTGCATCCGGGAGGACTTCATCGAGAAGTTTAATTTCTTTTGCAAACATATGTGGGCTTAACACCAATATAAACTCCGTTCATCATCACCTTCAGTCATCTAAGCCCCACATACTGTTTCTAACGGAAACACAAATAAGTTCTAAATCTTCAACTAGCCACCTTCTCTTTCCAGGCTATGAACTTATTTCGTCTTTTCGCCCACATGGTGGCGTATGTGCTTACGTCCGCAACGATCTAGCTTGTGCTCGAGTTTCCAATCTTGAATCGGGTAGGCCCGATATCCTTTGGCTTAAACTTTCCCTTAGGTCTTCAACTAAATTAATCTGCTGTTTGTACCGGTCCCCATCTAATAATTCCTATGTTTTTGACTTTCTTTCAACAAAGATCGATAGTATAATTTCTAAGTTTCCATCGGCTGAAGTAATCGTGCTTGGCGACTTTAATGTCCATAATAAGGATTGGCTGGGCTCTTCAAAAACTGATCCTCAAGGCAGAGCAGCCGAAATCTTCGCAGTCAGTAACTCTCTTACCAACCTTATTATGGAACCCACCTACTTTCCTAGAGTCTGAAATCATAGTTCAAATCCCCTAGATCTCTTTCTTACTACCAAGCCCGAACTCTATCAAACATGTGTCACAGTTCCCCTGGGTCGCTCAGATCATGGCTTAGTTACTATATCTTACCCTGCACATCCCGAGGTTAATGAATACATGCCACCACGCACCGTGTGGCACTACAACTCAGCCGACTGGGATGGCCTAAGGGACTTCTTCGCCACTTACCCCTGGAATTCCATCTGCTTTTCTTCTCGTGATTCTTCTCAAATTTGCAATCAAATAACTGAATCAATTCAATTGGGTATTTAAACCTATATTCCACACACCATCAAGAACCCCAAACAATCCAATAACAAACCCTGATTTTCCAAATCTTGTGATAAAGCCAGAATTTAAAAAGTTCAGGCTCACAAGAAGTTTCTACAGGATCCTAATCCAGAAAACCGACAGGCCAAAATTGAAGCAAGAAACTACTACAATCAAACAATTTCTGAAGCCAAAGACTCCTTCGACAATCATGTTAAAAACAATGTTCTTTCTTGCTTAAATGGCAGCATATCTTTCTGGTCCTTTGCGAAAAACATAAGTAGGAATTTTTGTACCAGTTCTTTTCCACCTCTAACTTTGGAAGATGAAATCATTTCTACCGCTAAAGGAAAGGCAGAACTATTTGCTAAACAATTTGCTGCCAATTCAACCCTTGACCCTCCCGTAAATTATCCAATTCCAGCGGTTACCCCAGTTTCTTATAAAATGCCCGATATTATTTTTAAGGTAAAACACATTAAGCATATCCTTTCTTCCCTTAACACCAAGAAATCGTCTGGGCTGGATGGCATACCAGCAATCGTTTTAAAATTTTTTTAACTCGGCTCTTTCGAATTTCTTACGACACAGGTATCTTTCCGGAGAGCTGGAAAGCTGCACGTGTTCAACCTATTCCCGAGAAAGGATCTAAATCTCTTCCATCTAACTATAGACCAATTTCAATTCTCTCAGTTAATTGTAAAGTAATGTAAAAAAATTAATTAATTCACACATTCTTAAGTACTTGGAAAAACACAAAATTTTGCATGACAGGCAGTATGGATTCCGCCACAAAGATCTACAGCAGATCTTCTTTCCTTTGTATCACACTGCTGGAATAAGTCTCTTGAGTTTCTAGGTGAGTCCCAGATCGTTGCTCTTGATATATCCAAAGCTTTTGACCAGGTTTGGCATGCCGCACTTCTTAATAAACTTCCCTCCTATGGTCTTTCAACTAAACTCTGTACTTGGCTCGATAGTACGATAGTACCCTTCACTCCAGTTTTCAGGTTCCTAAACCATCACTAAACCTGACGTGGAAAACAAACGCAGAGCGATGCAGATATCTCTTTCGCAGGATCCTAATTTAATATTGGATTGGGGCGCCAAAAATCTCGTTCATTTTAATGCATCCAAAACACAATCATGTTCCTTGTTGCGAAAAGATTCATCAAATACTCATCTTCTACTTATGAGCTGAGTTTTACAGAGCAAAGACACCTTCAATCTTGTGGGCGTCACATTTGAAATTAACCTTAACTGGCATAAACACATTGTATCTATAGCCACGGCAGCTTCAAAAAAGCTTGGATTTCTCTTTCGAGCCAAAAATATTTCTCCCCTTCTAATTTATACACTTTATATGTGTCCCAAATCCGACCTCCCTTGGAATATTGTTCTCATAGCTGGGGCATGGCGTCCCCCACAACCCTAAACATTCTTGATTCTATTCAAAGAAGAGCTATTCGTCTCATTAATGACTCTTTACTTACAGAAAGGCTTCCCTCTCTTGCCCATCGTCGGGCTGTGGGGGATTTATCGCTTTTTTATAGGTACTTCCATGGCTTCAGCTCTGAAGAATTGTCCAGTATTGTTCCTCCACTCACGGTTCCCAACAGAGAAACTCGTGGTTCCGCGCGTATGCATCCCTATTCGGTCCAACTGGACAGGCCCCGAACTTCCCACTTTGTTCGTTCTTTTATCCCTAAAGTTTCTAGATTGTGGAACCTGCTGTCCGCGGAGGTCTTTCCTTCACCTCCAAATCTTCAAGTATTTAAGTCCCGTGTCAACAAACTTCCTCTTACCTCGCTTAAGACACCCACGGTACGTTAGTATTTAGGCTTTTAGCCTTCGTGGTTTGTCCAAAGATAAAAAAAAAGTCTGTTTTATTGGAGAGGATTGCAAAAATGTATAAAAAATAACGGAAAAGTTGACATGTTAAAGTGCTATTACCTGTCTGGTGGAAACTCCGGGACCGCAAGTGAATTATATTTGAATAGATTTCCTGAACGTCGTCAACCAGATAAAAGACTCTTTCAAGTTCTGAAATCAAATTTAACAAATTACGGAAGTTTCAAGAAGCCAAGGCCAAGAACGTTTTCAGTTGATGGTACGTTAGTATTTAGGCTTTAGCCTTCGTGGTTTGTCCAAAGATAAAAAAAATGATGTAAGTGATTTTGGGAACTAAATATATTAGATGAGGTTTTAGACCATCCTAACACGTCTCATCGATCAGTAGCTGAGGTAACAGGTTTTGAGAAAACCAAGGTTTTAAAAACCCCTAAAAGCACAAATTGAAACCGTACAGAGTCAGAAAAGTTTATCATCTTCAGAATGGGGATTTCCAAAGAAGGGTTACATTTTGTGAGTGGTATGTGAATCAGTGCACAATAAACAATAACTTCCATATGAAATTTATCTGGACAGATAAAAGGCGAATAGATACTTAAGGGCTATATAACAGGTATAATTTATATTATTGGGCTACAGAAAACCCACATGTTATAATGCCGGTAAACAGACAAGGACGGCAAGGTTTCAATATTTGGGTTGGGATTTTTGGTGTCGATTTTTGGGTCCCCATTTTTTTAATGAAAGTTTAATCGCACAAGATTATGTGAATATTCTACAAACATATGAAGCACAATTTTTAAAAGATTTGCCATTAGCGCAGGCTCGAAATATCCATTATCAGCAAGATGGTTGCCCTCCGCATAACGCACGAAGTATAACTGATTTTTTAAATCAAGAATTTCAAGATAAATGGGTTGGTACTAGAGGATCTATACTATGGCCTACTAGGTCCTGCAACTTAA
>JACEGR010008848.1:0-32408 GCA_014170235.1 Listronotus bonariensis
TCAAGATAATAATCTCCTCCGGAGGACGGAGGCCCCTCAACTCTCATATTCTCCCTACTGACATTTAAATCATTTCTTGTAGTTCTTTAATTTTAGGTTATGCTTGTGTAATTGATTTTATTTAGTTTTCTTACTTAAGAGCCACACGTATTTATTTTCTTTGTGCAAAATCTTAAATCTTTGTCTCGCACTATTATGAAATATATATATATACGCATAATGCACTTTATAAAGACGTCATAAAACATAGGAAATGTTTTAAATTGTTAATAATTTTTTTAAGGAATATGATTTATGAGTAATCTGTAAATACTATAAATACAGTGTGGACATAAAAAGTAAGACACCCCTGATAATTTGATTGACAACAGTATACCATCTGAAATTTGAGGTACTTGAGAAGCCTATTATAGGAAACAAAGGATTTTTAGGATAGTAAGGACAGAAACGTGTTTTTTATTAATTTTATGAAAAAAAAATATTCTTTATAAAAAGTTCTGAATGGTCTAAAAACTAAAAAGTAATTATCAGATATTAGTTTTTTGCAGTGGTTTGCAAAGTGGTCAAAAAATATGAGTTTTGCTCAAGAGGAAAGTACCTTTATTTTTGATAATATAAAGTACCATTAAAATATGCAAATTGGGATAGTGATAAAAAAAAATTACATATTTTTTGTTACGTATTACATTTCGAAATATGTATAAACTAATGTATAAACTTACATTTTTACAGAAAACGCATATTAAATTAAGTTTGCATATTTGAATGTTATTTTTAATTCTAAACATCTTTTCTTTATAAAAACTTTTGATTTATTGAAAAATAGAAGTACTCTCCTCTTAAAAACATATTTTTTGACATACCTCGTATACCACTGCACAAAATTAATATCTAAAAATTTCATTTTAGGTTTAAGACCATGCAGAACTTTTTAAAGAATAACTTTCTTTCCTAAAATTAATAATAAATAAGTTTTCCATATGGTGCAAACTTAAGTAAACACACTGTATAATTAAAAAAAAACAACTGTAAAACAAGTACATTAGAAAATAGGGAAAGTCCAAAATTTTAATTAATAATATTGATGTTTTAAAAGTAAAACATGATTTCAAATTGAAAACAACTTTTAACTACATTTTAACGCAATTTATCGTAAGGCACAATTTTATTAGTATCTTACTATTCTTAACATAATTGTGGGACACTCTAAAAACTGTGTTCTATCAAAAAATGCGTTTTAAGTTGGAGCTCCATAATGGTTATGAGTTGCAGTATGAATGGTATAATTTCTTTTCAAGTTTAAATCATTAAATTCTAATATTTTAAAAAAAAAATATAGTAAAAAATACTTAAAACTTGTTTTACTTAAAGTCCACTTTGTATACAAGAACGTATGCTACGATACCAACGAAAAATTACTGAACGCACCATTAATTACTGAACATACTTGCACGATGCTTATTCCCTTCGTTACCAGATAGCGCTTTTCTAAGGTTTTATTTATGGATGGTGGAGGGGAGGATAACCATCTGAATGTTTTTAAAAAGTGTCCGTCGAAAGGAGGAACTTAAGGTGGCGCCACAGTAGCCAGAGGAGATTTTTTAACCAATGAGCATGAATTATTAGAGTGAGAAACAAAATGAAAAAGGACAGATAGATACAAAATAAAAAAGGAAAGAAATACCAAAACCCTCCACTGGCTACTGTGGCGCCATCCCAACTTGCTACATTCCGATGGCCACTTTTCCAACTTGTCCGCCATAAAAGATGGTTATCCTCCCCTCCACCATCCATAGTTTTATTAAAAGTATGACAGTGTCCTATCTAGCATTGCACAAAAGAACTCGACAACACGTGCAAACAAATAGAGAATAATCGGTTTGTGTACCCACCAGCAAAAATGGCGGACCTGTCAAAGTCGCGTGTTTTAGAATTGTCAATAAACAAAACACATAACCTTAAATTTCTTTAATGAAAAATTAAAGTTAAAAAAATCGGGTAATTATGTCAATAAAAACAAAGTATACAGTCTAAAATACAAGAAGCGGAGCGTGATTAAGCATTTGTAACCAAAAATAGTTCCTAAATCACATATCCTTTAACCAAAAAGGGTTCGTGCAACTGTACCGTCGCCTTCACTGTCCCCTAACGCTGGCGCAATAAAAAAATAGGAGCGTGAAAGCGGTAGCCTGCAGCTCCTCTCGGCGTACAAATGCAATGAATCATCAGTTGTGAACATGATGAACTAAAAAGAAAAATATTTAAAATTGCTACTTATGGCTTATCCCTTAGAACCGTACCAGAAGACATCATCATTGCCCAATAGTTCAAAAATATTATCAAATAATTATAATCAATAATCAAAATATTGATGCCTAAGGTGACTAACATATAGGATGGAGATAATATCATCTAAATTTTAATGCTTTTGATGTTTGTCTTTTTTATTTTAAATATTAGCCTTATAATAAGAAAAGTACATTATAGTCAATAAAAGTTGTTTTTATGAACACCAAATTAAAAGACAGATGGTTGGATTTATTTGTTTATTATACCTACTAAAAAGTTTTTAAATTCTACAAGTTTCTGTATAATATCGTTGGAATATTTTTGTAATTTTTTGCATCATAAACAAGTACATAGGTAAGTAGAAGATAATCTTGGTTTATATAAAATATATTCTTAATTTATGCATCGGCTTGAAAAAGCAAATAAATGCATACACCACTTCACAGTGAGTTTCAAATAATACAAATAATTTTACCATCTGGTATTCACCTACATAAAAATAAAAAGATACAAATTTCGGGTTTAAATAAGCAAATGTATTTTTTTTTGGTAAAATTGATGCAGTTTACCGTGTAATATTTTAACTTTTTAGCATTAGCATTAGCGGGGTTAACTTAAGACATTGTAAAGTGTTTAAATTATAAAAGTAAGAATGAAAGCTATTAAGTAAAAGAGATTATTGTTTATGTGAAAAGATGATTGGTTTAGGTTAGGTAAGGTTACGTAAGATTTTTCGAGCATTGAGCTGGTAAATACAAGAATAGACACGAATACACAAAGTTAGGGTAAAAGCTTTTATAAAGAAACTTATACAATACAGTGGCGGCGAGTACGTAGGTGCACGGGGGCCAATACATCCAAGAGGTAAAATGTACGGGTGCAATGCACCCATAGAACAAAAGAACAATTTTGAATTTTTGGCAAGAAGTAAAAGAGTAAGTAAAATGTATAAGGGTAAGGATCTTTTCTTTTTTTTTGCTCTTTCAAAATTTTTGACACATGACACCCATATTAAAACTAAAAACTCGCTGCGCCAAAAACAGTATCTCATGGATATTTGTAATAATTTTAGAAAAACATTATTTAATGCAAATTTTATTCACAGCTGCAGCTTTTATTCTTTCATTTAAAACAGCAATTTAAATTTGTTACTCAAAAAATTTTGTTCTTGACAAAAATCTCTGCATATCCTTAAACTTGCAAAGCACTGATCAAAGTTTAAATTAATCCTACAGTACACAAAATACTAATTTAAAAATCTTACATGAGAGAAAAATACCTTTATTTTTAAACTTAGAACGAAATAATATATAAATTTTGTTTGAAAGTAAAAGTTATGTTTAAGATTATACATGCTTTAAAAATGAAAATATAACATACTTTTCTAACTTACCCTGTATAGCAACTAGATCGAACTAAATTAAATGTAATAAATAATGCTCATTGCAGTTTATTTTCGTAAAAATATCAAACATCTGCCATTCTTAAAGCATTTAAGTAGAAAAAATACAAAACGTAAATGAATGCTTCTTTTCGGTTCAATTAGGTTAAAATTTAAAACTTCCTTCGGCCCAGTTGTACAAAGCAGATTTAAACTCAGTTCTACTGCACTGAGGTCAGGCCGGTAAACTTTCTGTAAAATTTCAAAATTGCTGTCCGTGTCAGGGAATTAAAAGAAACTCGACTTAGGCATAGGAAAACCTTAAAGAAATGTATAGGTAGATATTAAAAAACCATAACTAACGATAAAAGAAAATACATGGTGTTTCATTTAAACTAATAAAATAATAAAGCAGTTTAATAAATATTTTATATATATAATATTTAATAATTCTAACGTCTAAATTAAGACCTTACCATTTTTGATTTGGCTTTGATTATTGTGGAAAATTTAATGGTTGATAAACTATGGCATTTCTTACTATTGAATTAATAAATATGTGGAAAATAACAAAAAATATAATACACCTACTTAACTAAACAAAAAAACTAAAAAAAGTAAATTTACTTTTAACAACGTTACAAAATATACAGGGAGAGTTTTCTTCTATGTCTAGTACAGGGCTCTCGGAAACCGCTGCAGCTATAGAGACGGTTAAATGGTTAAAGTATTGTAGTTTTCAGAGCTTAGTTTAAAATACAGGGTGTCCAGTAACTCAACCGACAAACTTTAAGGGGTGATTTTGCAATGAAAAATAAGAAAAAACTTCAAATGAACATATGTTCTGAACGTCTTAGTTTTTGAACTACAGGCTGTTAATTTTTTAAAAAATTATCGTTTTTTTATTACAGCTTTTATACCAATTACGATATTTTTAAAAAAATTTGGAAGACATCTCCTATGCATCAGAAGACATTTTTGACATACCAGAAAAAAATACCAGTGTCGGCCATAAAGGGCTTAGAGTAAATATTTTTAAGAAATAAACTGTATGCCACTGTATTTTTCTAAAATAGAAATCTTTTTTGAATCTCCGTTTAGTTAAGAACAAATTTGATCCTTTGATTTTTTTGTTTGATAAACGGGTTTTTCATAAAAAATTAAAACCATTTATTGGCATTCGTCATGTCATTTCGTATTGCTAATATCAAATTCTACGGTAAAAAATAACCTCTGTTATTTATTCTTAAATTAGATAGGGATTTGACCACGCCAAAAAATGGTTTCTATTTCTTTAAGCGAAAACCGTACATCAAACAAAAATGAATTTTTATTTTAGAAAAATACAGTGGCGTACCTCTTTCTTCTTAAAAAATATTTACCTTAAAGCCCTTATGGACTACACTGTTAAAATTTTTTGTTTTCTTTTATGTCAAAAAAGTCTTCTAATGCATAGGAGATGTACTTCAAATTTTTTAAAATATTTCAATTGGTATAAAAGTTATAATAAAAAAACGATAATTAGACGTTTAGGAGATATGTTCATATAAGCATAGAGTAAGGAAATTATAAGAGTTATCATGGAATAGCCGATTTAAGGACAGGTCATGCGAAAACTTCCAATATAATTTTATTCGTTTCTCGTTAAAATACCGCCAGTTAGTCATTTCAGTAAGCTTACGTGTCTCCCCACCGCTGATGTTACACGAGGCGAGGCTTCGACCGACGCATTTAAAGTGTAAACTGGAAAAATGACAAGCCTGCCGCCAAGCCTGCCGCAAAAGCGGTACGAAAATTTCTATCATGCCATGGTTTCTTTTATCCGTAGGTATGTTACTTTATGATATAAGGTTTTTTCTTATTTTTCATTGTAGAATCACCCCTTAAAGTATGTCGGTTGAGTTACTGGACACCCTGTATACAGGGTGGCGCACCACAAACGCCTCGGTCTCTAATACAAAAACGGTATATTTTTTTAATATTTTTTTACAGGAGTATATTGGGGGCATATTTTAAAATTATAAGGAATTATAGAGGGTGCTCCAAAAAAGATCCATATCAAACTTATGCTTTTTAAATGGAACACCGTGTATATTAATTTATTTTTGGACTGTGGACATAAAAATAAGGTAAGTTTTACTAACGATCCCTAACTAAAAATAAAAGGTTTTTAAGACAAGTATTTAGGATTTTTAAAAAATCATGACAAAAACAACATTTTATTATATTCGACCTTACTTAGGTTTGACTCTATATATTATGTTATGTTGCTAGAAAACACACAAACTACCTATAAATCTAGTGTTAAAAGTAACCGGAATATATAAAGTTTCAATATTTTCCTTATAATTTAAATTAAATAGAGTGGAAAACGATGTGTTCATCATAAAATAATGCAAATATAGTTTTTCTTTAATAAATTATTTAGTTGTTTATTTATTTATTTACATGTTTTGAATACTATAAAAATGGGGTTTTATACAACATCCACTGTTTTATACATATCATATGTTATAATTAAAATATTAACTGCACCGTTCAGGTTCATATGTCCTGAAAACCAATAAAAAATTACATCTATTTAAAAAGTTAAAATAACTTAACGCGCTTGTCCTTTATAAGAGGCTAAAGTTATTTTTTATAGTTACATAACATTTGGTATTATCTGATGAAGATAATGACGGTCTATGATCACTTATCATTAATTATCTGCCCTTCCCTAAAAATGTTTCTATTTTTATTTCCTTTAGCCCTCTTTAATTAAATTTACCAATCTACTAAAGATAACATAGGTATAAAATTAATTTAGTAGTAGATATTTGGGCTAGGGCTTATGGCGGGAAATAAAGAAACATATATGTAACAAAATAAAATATTTATTATTTCGGATATGGTTGCTTTTAAAAGAATATTGTTTTTTTAATCACTGATTTAAATATCAAACCAACACTATTTGTTCTTTTTAACTTATTTATTAAAAGTTACAAAAACTTGTTTACTTAAGTTCTTTTAAGGGAAAATTAACTGTAGATATTATTTTATTTTTCCATATCTAAAACAGCCAATAATCAATTTTATAAAGGTTTATTGCAAAATTTGGGTAAATATTCATTTTAATTTCAGACGTAACCTTTTCATATGTCATTAGAATGGTAGATAAAAATGAGTAATAAAATATAATTAAAATCAGTACTTTTTATCCATTTACTCACGGTAAAATTTCACCTGCTATTTTCAAAAATTATTAATTATGTTGTTCTCCCTCCCCTTTCGGGTATATCCTCGACTGTCTGGCTGGCGGTAGCGGTTGCGTTGGCGCCCAGCTGTTACTTTGACATTTAGTGCTGTCACCTTAAAATTTGAGCTGTCACTAATATGTCAAAAATGCAGACCTTGGCTGAGACTCTGTAAGAAACATAGGAAAGGAGATCTCTTTGTATCGTAATAAATGTCAGATTACCGATTCTATAACTCACTTTCGGTCATGATAGACTCAATCGAATGGGAACCGAACTTAAAAGGAACGGGACACAAATTTATATTTCTCTTTTTAGCATTTATTTTTGTCTTTAACTCTTTAAAATATTTTTTTCTTTTCTAGCAAAAAAGAAAAACATCTGTTACAGAATACGAGTTTTTAAAGAGACATGGGCTGATATTCTGTAAGAACATTAAAAAATAGCAATAGAGAAAAGAAAGAGATCCTTATCTCTTTCAAAAGTCGTATTCTGTAATAGATGTTATTCCGTTTCTGCTAGAAAAGGCAAAAATATTTTAAAGAGTACAAGACAAAGATAAATACTAAAAAGAGACGTACAAATTTGTGTTCCTTTCCTTTTTACCTTCGGTTCCCCTTCGATTAAGTCGATCATGACAAAAAGTGGGTTATAGAATCGGTAATTTGACATTTATTACGATACAAAGAGATCTCTTTCGATGTGTTTCTTACAGAATCTCAGCCAGGGATTTCTTTCTTTTCTCTATCTCTATGTTCCTTTTCTTTGTGTTTTTACAGAATCTCAGCCCTTGGTCATATATTATCATTCCAATTTTTATCAAAATATACCGAACACTTCAAAAGTTAGAAGGGGGACGACTGTATAATTAGCAATGATAAAAGTGTCTAGCAATAAAAAAAAACATGTTTGGTAAACCTATTTAAATACAAGAAATTGAAAATTAGGTTTCTTAAAATGTTTTGGATTATTACCTGTACAGGTAGAATGCAAACTAGTAAACGCAACCACTACCGCCAGCCAGACAGCCCAGGGTCTATTTAGAAGAGGAAGGAAAACAACATATAAAAAAATCAGCAAATAATTTTTTTTTCGACAACGTTTCTACGTCCTATATTATTACAACCGTCATTAGTATGTCATTGTAAAAATGTCTTTTGACATCTCACTAATTGGATTAGTAGGAAAATGACAAATTTGGAGAAAAAAATTTCTAATAATAAGTTTAGAATTATTTACCTTAATACTTTTGTTTCTTATATCTAGTTTACCTAAGCTAAATAGCTACAGTCAACAAAACGTTTAATCTTCTACTTCCCTTACTAACGCTGAACACAGTTAAATTAGTATATTTTGGGACGAGCACGGAATAGGAAAAGGAAGTATTCCGTACTAGTTGCATAATATACTTTTTCTACGACTATTAGGTTTACTGAGTGCTTATCCCGACGCCACATATAGTAACTTAATATACCGAGATCAAATAATTATAATGTTAACATAAACTTAATCTAAAATTGAGTTTTTTTTCAATTACTTTCATTCTAGTTTTATATTTAAAAATATTGCACATGAAACTCTGTTGTTATATATGTTATATATTTAACTACATTAACTTTCAAATCAAAAAGTTAAAGTGATTAAATGCGTATGCCCTTACACTCTTACCGACAATACGGAGCTTTTCAAATGAACTATTTTCAATCTTTATTATAAAGCGAAAAGCTTTTAGAGTTTCTATTTTTATTTCGAATGCAATACTCGAACGCTTGGAATTCCAAGATGGTAGGTAATACTTAGGTACCTTGAAATTGTTGTGAAATCGAAATAACGTTAACTGCAAATTATGTGTTGTTTTTTATTACTGCTTATTAAATTTTGTGTTTTTTTTTCTGTAGGCTGTAAGGCTGAATTTTAAGATTGGCGTTTCTGTTACCGATCGCTGTTTGACGTTTCGGTTTCTAATATGGTATATGGAAACGGTAAACAGAAAATATAAATTGACAAATGGAAAGTTTTGTTTTATCTTCTAACTAAAAACGTTAAACGGAAAACGGAATTAGAAACGGCAATCTCGCTTTCGGTAAACAGTGAACAGATCGAGGCGTTAGCGAGGCGTGGACGCATTGGAACACGTTGTAATACATTGACTCGTTGCTAACAGTCAAATACGTCACGTCCTGCTCGATGTTTACCAGAAGCTTTTCTTTGGTTACAAAATTTTAAATACATTTTAAGTAGGTTTCTTCAGAAGTAGGAGTTTAGTCTCCAAAACCCGCCTGCTGTTTCTGAAAAGTGTAAATTAAAATAATCGAAACAACATCAAGGACCCAGAAGATAAAACAAGGCTGTAAGTTATATTAACCACTGAGAAGAATTCGTGGTTGACCTTGTTTACCGTAGACTCGGTATATGATTAGTAGATAGTAAAGGTAACTTTCAGTACTTATAATAATAAGTGCATCTTCAGTTATATCAGATAAGTGTCAAGAATCCACATTAAATAACCAATGTTGCATTAAAAGAAAGTTTCAGTAGGTATCAATAGAAGGTTTTCAGAAAGGGGGTGAAACATAGTATAAAAGGACTAACAACAATTTAAACTTATTTTCGTAATTAAATCCCATAAAAAGATGCGATGTTGCGTTTATCTTTTTTGTTCATTCCAGTCATTAAATAATTATCAAAATTTAACTTAACCGCTAGTCACATAAACATTTATAAAATTAATAAAAGAAATGTTTCACCAAAATTTTCGAGGTAGCTTCGGAAATATATGCAAAAGCACTTTTAAATTAACCTTTTATGAGGCCAAAATAAATCTAATAAAGAAGCCTCGCTCGACATAGTATCATTCGTTTTGCGAGTGGGGATTTAACCCCTTTTGCTACAGCTAAAGCTCTAAATTCACATACATTATAATGGCATACATACATTTTTACTTTGGTCATATTAGCGGTAGATCACTGTGGTTTCTGATAAGCCGGGCTCGTTCTCCATCATAATAAAAACGAAAATATACGCTTGTGGAAAAGAGGCCATTTTTATTAATAATCACTTCTTTATAAGTATAACAGGTAAAAATAAATGTTTTGCCTTAAAAGAAAATGTTTAGATGGAAAGCAAAGCTACAATTTATTTTTGTTATACTTTCACTTGGCTGATTTTTTGATATGTTGTTCTTCCTCCTCTTTTGAGTAGATCCTTGGCTGCCTGGCTAAAAAAAATATATTCATTGACCCATAAAATAAGTTACATTTCGCGGTCGTTTACTCGTAATATACAGGGTGCGTTTTATAAAACTTACAATGGCTATATTTTCTAAATGAAGGCAAATATCAAAAAATAAAAATACCATTTCTATAAAATCCTGGGTGAATATAAATGACACCTTCATCAATCCCTTGGGCTGCACCTCCAGTCACTTAAAAATCTTCCCGGAAAGTTTATAAAAAAATAATTTTTATTGGTCATAAAAAGTTGGGGTAAAATCAAATACTACCCTATACCAGAAAATGTTTAATTAAATTAATAAAAAATTAATTAAAATTGAATATTAAATTTAAATAATACTCCTTGTAGAGCTAACCCGCCACCATAAAGTTTTGGTTAGTTTTAGTTACATATTTTTATGAATTTTGTTAAGAAAAAAATAGCAACTGCTCCTTGTTGTTAAGCGCTTGTGAAACAAAACTAACCAGAACTTCTTCTGAAGGCGAGTTAGCTTTACATGGAGTATTATTTTAATTATTTAATAATTTTAAAATAATTTTATAATAATTTAATTAATTATTAAATATAATAATTTTCTGGTATTATTTATTAATTATAAAGTAGATATGATTTTTCTTACATTTTAGGTTAGTATTTGATTTTACCTGAATTTTTATGGCCAACAAAAGTATTTTTATAATCTTCTCAGAGAGGTGCCACATAAGGGGTGTTGCCATTTAAGATTTTAAAGCTTAAGGGGTTGATAGAGGTGTCTCGAAAAATATGTCATTTATATTCCCCCAGGTTTTATAGAAACGGTTTTTTTATATTTGCCATGGTTTAGAAAATATAGCCTTTGTAGTTTTAAAAACGCACCCTGTATGTATGTAATATAAATATTTATTTTATTCTGCATCATCGTCTCTCATTATCTCGTAATGTATATTTCTGCATTGTTGTCTATTACCATTATATTTTAAAATTACTACAATAAACATTTGTTCAATTTTATGCATACAGGGTCATTTAAATTAAGTGTTCGTCATAAGTACATTGTTACAAAAAACATTTTACATTTAGGTTTTTTAAGTTATACAGCAAAATACCTTTTTTAATTAAATGTCCTATATATTTTATCACCATTAGAAAAAACAAAATTCTTTAAAAAAAGTCCACATGTGATATATCCAATTTTTGTAGTCTCGGAAATTTGGCCATCGTCAGGTCAGGTCAGTAAAATAACATTTTTTATATGAAACACCTAGTATATTGTATCGTCATTAAAATTAAAAATGTGTTTTAAAGAGCTTTAAAAAAATACCACATTTAATAATTTCTAGCTTTTATAAAAATATAGTCATTCAAATATAAAAAATGGTATATATTTTTTCCATTTTATCTATGGCACTAAACTTATTGCTTATAAATTAGAGCTGTGATATGATGAAAATACAACATGATTGTAAATTTAATTGGCCGTATTTCCAAAACTAAAAAAGACATATCAAGTGTCCTATTTCTTAAAGATCTTTAAAATACCTTTTTAATGGTCGATACAATATACAAGGTATTTTAGATAAAAAATATAGAAACTATTAAAAATTGGGTATATCACATGTGGACTTTTTTCAAAAGCTTTAAAAATCTTTATAATGATGATAAGATATACAGGGTGTTCTTTTTTTAAAGGTTATTTTGCTCTAAAGCTTAAAAGCCCAAATGTCAATTATTCTATTGTGTTTCTTTTATTTTATTTTCTTAAAGAGCGTCAAAAATGCTACTGGTTTGCTACCTTAAACTACTTTGTATTTAAGTAATAACAAAGACTTAATTTTGATGACCCTTTATATACCAGGTGACACAGGGTGTTGTTACTCCCCCATTCTTTTTAGTTTTTAAGAGAGCTTAATAAAAAAAAATGCAGTGTATTTAAAGCATAAATTTTTATTTTTGTGTTACTACAATCATAATGTCACTTCCGGTTTAACCGAAAGTACCATAAACTTTTTATTTTAAATGCAATTTCCTACTTTTTTTATTTGTATTCTCTATAAAATTCTCTTTCCAAAGATATATCATACAGGATGTTTCTTTTCCAAACGGAGGCCAGATAATACTTTTAAAGAGAATCGAGTACCGCCATTATTTCTGCTTTGAATATGTTTTTTTGCCAAGGCTATTCAAATAAAAGAATAATGGTCCGTGATAGCCTGGTGTGTAAAGCGCTGAGCGTTGGGCGCACAACGGACGTGAGGTGGGTTCGAATCCTGCCGAGGTCAAATACTTACTTATAGGTTGGTCGGAAATTTAGTTAGCTCAGGTTAGCTCAACAACAGACGGACAAAGTGCAAAATGTCTTGACGCTGAAGACCACTAAAGGACCAGGGCGCCGGAACACACTTTGCTGTATCCTGCGCAACCGTAGACATGCGGACCCCACTCAGTAGGATTTTTTATCCTTTTGACACTCCACGAAGGCTTTATGCCTAAGTACCACAGTACCGTGGGTGTCGGGTTATTAGATGTTAAACCCCTTTAGGGTAGGTTCGTTACGTCCTCCTTGGTGGGGACGCGGTCTTAAGTTAACGCGCATAGGACGGTGGTTCGGAACCCACGGTAAGCTGTAGGTCCCATCTGGCTGACATCACCCAGACGTATAAAGATATAGCGCAATAAGCCGAGCGGCTTCAGTACACGGGTTATCCCAGCCCTATTTTAAGGTCTAATAGCGGTACTTTTTTTAAAGAATAATATATCTAAAATATTTATAAATATAGAAAAAAAGTAGGTTTATGGTACTTCCGGTTAAACCAAAAGTGACAATAAGGTTGTAAGAACACAAAAAAATGGAGATTTATGCTTTAAATACACCATAAAATTTTGATTAGTGTCTTTTGAATAAAAAAAACAACGGTGGGTAACAACATCCTGTGTCACCCGGTATAGTTATTACCTTGTATACCTTTTTAATTTTATGTATGACACTTCTGTAATAAATATGACGTCTGGTCTAGTAAAAGAAAGGAAAAGACAGTAATTACTTATACTGTCTATGGTCTCGTATTCATTTTCATAGAAGGGCTTTTGAACGATGCAGTGATCTCGAAAGGCCTTACAACCGCGTGTTTAAGAGTCAAAATGTCGAGGGGTGATTTAGATTAAATGTGTCAAAGGAAGTTTAATTTTCAGGGAAATTTTAGCGTATTTTTTAACTGTAGGGTTTCGTACTTTGTAATAAGGATTAGTAAAAAGAGAGCGTACGTTGGGTTAAAATGGTTTTTGTTAAAAACACATTTAGATGGCACGCATCTTTGGAACTATTGTTTTAGTAAATTAAAGGCAATACTGAATCGTGATTTTACATTTTGTATTATTTTAAAATAAAAAAATATATAATAAAACAACTAATTTAACAAAATATTGTTTGGCCTTACTACAGAATAAAGATATGTAATAATTATTTTAAAAAAATTAAACGTTTTATATACAGGGTGTCCCACCGGGAACTGCTGATTGATTTCTTGAAAAGTAAGCTTGAAACATTTTGAAAACTTGGAAACATTAAAAAGTCAATGGGGAACATTAGAAACTTATATTAAAGGCTTTTGTTCAGAACAATTTAATGGTTATGTATTAACTTTCAAACGTCATTTTTGACATAAAATTTAAAATAGGTCAAACACGCTTAGAAAGAACGCTTGGACAGAATTTTACGCAGAATCTAAAAAATACATAATACATAGGGTGTTTTATTTAAAATAAGGAAGTTAATATTAACTTCCGGTTTAACCAAAAGTGGTTGAACTGTTAGAATATTTTTGTTGTATGTCCCTTACTAACTTCATAAGGTTTCCAAATTTTTTGAAATTTTTCAAAGCCTACTTTTCAAGAAATCGATCGCAGTAATTTCCGGGACACCCTGTATTATAAAGGCCTGTTCTGCTTTTGCAATAATATATTGTTTATAAATGTTTGGATTACTTTAAAAGAAACAAATTAATAATGAATTATTTATTATAAAGTAATTATTTTCATTTAGGTTATATAGAAAATTTACTTACTATACAGAGAAGGTTGCAACCGCTTAACATAGGTTTAAATTATAAAATAAGTTCTTAATAATCGTCAAGAAAAATGTGATAAACTTTTTTTTTTAAATTATGAAAACATTTTTACAAAAAATTACTGAGATCTGACTTTGACATATTTTTAAAAAAATGATTGACTGGTAAAAGATACACCTTTGAGTATCATATCCAGGTAAGAAAATAAAGAATTTCTTAACTATTTATTCCATATTAAAAATTTCCTTCGCATTTCTCTACGCTTTATTTAGACCACCAGGGATTTTCTTAATGATTTGAACATATTGGTACTACAGTTTTCTTACGCCAAAATCAAACGATTAAACCCAATTTGCCTTCGTTGAAAAGTTGATTGTTTGCGAGATACCTTGTATCTCAAGTAAAAAAATACATAGAAAATTTAATACCCTGTATCTTGCAAACCAGCAATCTTTCGACTAAGGTAAATACAATTAAATCGTTTTATTTTGGTACAAAGGATTTGTAATAGCCTTATGTATAGACCTTTTGGACACTACCAGGTGGCTTAGACAATTTGTATGTAATAAAATGTTTAATCAGAAGTTTCTCAAAAACGGTTACTCATAGAGATATTAATTAAAAATACTTTTTATGCAAAAAATATAGAAGAACAAAAATTCTCTACTAAAATTAAAATATACAGAGGCAAAAACAAGTTATGATACATTGAACCTAAGCAAAGGAGTGCAGGTGGTACCCTCTACATTTTACGACAAAAACATTACCATATTTCGATTCTCCGCTCTGAAAAACCTTTCAATTCTGAATTTTGTAAAAACTTCCTTATAATAAAAAAAGTATTTAAAAATATCTAAAATAAAATAAAAAACTTTGACAACCTGTATCTTACAAACGATCAACTTTTTGACTGAGGTAAACTGCGTTAGATCGTTGTATTTTGGTTCAAGGAATTTGTGGTAGCATTTTGTACAGAGCTTTTAGAGACACCCTGTATTTTTGTTTAATGAAAATTTTGATGCCATTGAATTAAAAGATAATAATAATATCTTTCTTAAATAAAGCATAGTACTAAAAATAAATCATTCTGGAAGTTTAAAATTTCTTACTTGCAGCATTGAATTTAACTTAATGCACTTTACAATACATAATAATAAACATCTTTGTATTTTTAAAGATACATGATCTAAAGTTTTAAATATTTAGCATTTTTATAAATTTATTTGTAATTTCTTTAACGTAACAACGTCCTATAATTCGATGGACCCGGCTGCACGCACCAAAAACATGACTCATGTGCTGTTACCTCACGCGTTCTATTTAAGGCTTTGAGTGCAAGCGATAGCGCGGAACGAGCGACAAAGAGACACAATCTCAGCGTCGTTCGACATCTGTTTCTCTTCTACTTGAGTGAGAGTGCAGAGAAAAGTGAATGTGGTGTCAATTGTTTATAGCAACGATAATTGCGGCGATAAAGGTAATAATTCTTTCGACGTTGTCACGTTCAACTATCGTTAGTAAACCGACTTTGCAGACAACCGACTTTTTTAAAGAATAATATATCTAAAATATTTATAAAAAGGTACATTAAGCTCTAGATTGTATCAAATAAATTTATTTGTAGGATTGCTTCTTGATTATTGTAAAATGCAATTATAGGGAATGACATATTGCCACTTTAATCGCCCCATTTTATTATTTTTTAAAGCGACGCACATTAATTACTGACCACCAAATTCAAACACGTGGCCACATTTAACACTCATTTATATTATCAGATGCAGTTCTACTATCTTTAACTATCTACATACTAACATTTTATTATATGCATTGTAAGGCCGCTACGTTGGTGCTCAGCCAGGTGGGAAACATATTTAATTGATTTAAGCTTGCCTTTTTTCCGAGCTTCACTCGAATTAGGGTGGGGCTGCAGTAATAGCGGCAGTTTAATTACCTTTATTACAGCTTTTATTAGTTCACTACACACGAACTAAATGACCTTATGGAGTGTGCATTAAAAACTATTAAACAAATTACTTTAATTACTCAATTAAAAAACAATGCGGCTATTGTGTTTTAGTAATAGCGATAAAAACTTACCAAAATTAACTCGCAATATTTTTATGGCATATTTTTATTTAAAACATTGACTGTTACAGTAAGATTTTTTTTTATTAAAGGCATACTATTGATACAGTAATTATTATTTCATTTTTGAATTACCATACAAAATAAAGAAGGCTAGTTTTGGAGTTTTAAAAATATACCCTTTCTTAATAAATTTAATAATCTGGTTAGTTCTATTGCACAAGTGCTTAACAACAAAGACCAGTTGCTTCATCAATTCGGAAAGAGCACTAACCCGAACTTTTATGGAAGCGCGTTAGGTTTACAGGGATATATAAAACTATTATTTTATTTTATTATTAATTTTATTTAATTTTTTAATAATTGAATTAGACATTTTCCGGTATTCTTTACAAATATTAAAGTATGATTTTTTTAAAATTTAAGGGTAGTATTTGCTCTTCCCAACTTTGTTTTGACCTTTCATAAGGTCTTCAGAAAGAGGCCACGTAATGGGTGTTGGCATTTAAGATTTTTACTGGGGGTGCAGCTTAAAGGGCTGATAGAGGTTTTTAAAAAATACGTAATTTATCAGAGTTAGGTCGAATACTGGAAATCGGTATTCGAATACGAATAAGAATACCGAAAAAAAGTATTCGAATACCGAATATTTGAATACTTGAAAGAAAAAGTATTCGAATACTCGGTATTCACGAACAGCCGGAATCGGTATTCGAATACTGGGAAAAAAGATTCGAATACTAAAAAAACAATGATTACAAATTTTAAGAAAAACAAAAGGTCCTTACCTCATTTTTCCCAACTTTTTTTCCCTTTTGGTATTTTACTCGTGACAATTTTGGTATTCGAATACTGCTTACACCTTCCGGTATTTGAATACTTAAAACAAGTATTCGTCAAATACTTTAAAAGTATTCGAATACAGAATTCAGAATAGTAACCAAAAAAGTTTTCTGCCAAATACCGAATATCAAATAAAAAAAGTAAACAAATTTGACTACCTCGGAATGAGAGATGATGGGCTGCAAACGTGTATATACTTTGCTTTTCACGTTGTAAAAGTTGTGTTAAAAGTCTTATAAAATCTTCTCTGCGTCAAAGGTCAAATGTCACAAAAACACGGGTTTCGCAGTTATCTCGGATTCTATTGCCCCCATTTTGTTACACACCACACATATTATTAAAATTGTAGTGCGAACAATTTGTAACATTTCTTGCCCCTTTTTTTAAGCGCTTAACCGTTTGAGATAGTGGGATTAGAGCCCGTAGCGATCAGCCACGTACATACATATACAGGGTATTAGGAAAATCATGTTCGTAACTTTAAAAGGTGATTCCTTGCATTATTCTAAGCAAAAAGTTTTCTATGATATATGTCCGAAAATCAACCATTTAAAAAAAATTAAGTTGTAAATAATTAAATTTTTCCAAACATTCGGCAACACAACCGGTATACGAGCGCACAAGGACACCAATTAATTCATCTAATTGTTACATTTTTAATTTATTAAAGCTTATAGTACATTACATTAGTAAAAAAAATGACAGGACTTACCAACACGTGGCCAGTATCCACGATTATCAGTACCTTATTATTTAAAAGGATGCGATGCAGCAAACAAAAAAATAAAATATACAACATTCGTAGATCACTGAATGTTACAGTCAAATGAATTAGTAATCACAGTATTCTTATGTCTTTGGAAGTCTTGTACAAATATTCTTCTAGCTGATAGCCTTTGATCGGGAAAACGTTCTTCGTAAATGCGTCTAGCTTTTTTAGAATAGCGTTGAGCCTCTCCGTAAATAAAAATCATATCGTCATACTCGCCTACCAAAAATAGCTCTTTCTTATAAAAATGCACAAACTAATACAGTAATACATACTAAAAATAAAATGTGATTTCAATTACTTGCATTAATGTGTGCAAAATACTATCAAACAATGTTTCCCCGACGTAGGTATTTATTATTTTGCCTACCAACATCAAGTCGTACACGACGTTGGCAATTGTGTAAAGGATTTTAATTGTCTGTTTTTCTTTGGAAAGTTTTATTTAATAAGAAAAAATATTTTTTAGAGACAGTTAATTATAGTCTAAAAGCCAGTAGACGGCAGACCAATCATTTTTATGAAAGTTTAAAATGTCTTCAGTGAATCTGTTAGACCTACAAAACATGAGAGTGGGCCTAGCTACGCGCAGTCGTAGTTTGTACCTCTTGAAGTTAAAAACATTATTTTTTAACAGCCTGTATTATAATACTAGATTAAAAGTAAATTTCGGTAAAAAATGCCTTGTATGAAGTTCATAAACCACGTCGTCCTGCAAATACAAAGTTTTGCGTAGTATTTGTAGATAAGGCAAAAATATTAAAGATCGCAACTAAATAGTATTAAGACTTGATAACTTGACCCTAATATTTTTTCCCTAATATAATAAAATATGTATAAATATAGCATAAACAACTATGTAATATGTTAAAAAGTAAACTTTTGCAGAAACAATATCTTCTCTTAGAATGATCGTATATACAGCGTGTCTTCGGAAGTTCTTACCAAATGGGAAACTTTTTAATTATTAACTTAACGAAAAAAGTGTCTCTTCATAAAAGTCCTGCTTGATGAGAAAATACATTTTTACAAAAATATTTGTAGGGTGGCTTAAAAATGTCTTGTTCTGAAAATAAAGTAAGGGTTATTTTCTATTTACGGTACCAAACTTTAAAGGGTGATTTCTTATGTCATTTTACGAAGAAAAGTTTTTATAAAGCTATATCCGGAGTTGCTTCGTTCTTGAGATATAGGGCATTAATTATTTTTTTTAAAGTGTGTTTTTTTTTAATATCTAAATGCGAAGCCAGATACAAAAAAATGTACCTATACTACACTAAAAAGTTATATTTTTAGTTGGTTTATAGAAAAAAACATTTTCTTTATAAAATGACATAAGAAATCACCCTTTAAAGTTTGGTACCGTAGTTAGGAAATAACCCTTATTTTAATTTGGAATTGGTCATTTTTAAGTCACCCTGTACATTCAACCTTCAAATATTTTTGTGAAAATTTATTTTCTCATCAAGCAGGACTTTTTGTAAAGTGGCACTTTTTTAGTAAAGTTAATAATAAAAAAGTTTTCCATTTGGTATGAAGTTCCGAAGACACGCTTGATCATCTACATATTATTCTTCTCTTTCATCCTCATTTTTTGGGCGTTTGAAAATTTTAATTTCTTATCATCGTTTTTATCCTCTTTAATCCTGGTTTCCACGCTTGGTAAAGTTTTTGTTTACCCTTTATCCTGGGATTGCTTTGCAGTAAAACAGCTTTGAGGCAAACTGGTCCACACTATCCACACGCTAACGTGTACTGCAACTACGATTTTCTTCAGCCGCACTGCAAACCATCATCCATATTAAAGTAATTAAAATATATATAATCAAGTAATTCTTCTAGAGCTAGTGTATAATATTGTTGTCATTAATTATAGGAATTTATTTTGAAACACCCAGCTCAATTCCTGGAGTGAGCTAATCATTTGTTGAATTTGACGCATTGTAAAATTAACTTTAATGAAATATAAAAAAACTAAAGTATTAAATACCTCTTAATGAGTTAATAAACTGCAATGATAATAATAATTGCTGTCAGCTATTATATTATTATTTAAATAAATTAAAGAATAAAGCAGATTTTTGTGGCTGTGTGGCTGACTGTGTTTTTACACTAAGCCCCTCATTCATATAGGTATCGCTAGTAAAATTTGTAGTCCACTTTTCTATTGTTAGTCCTATACTTCTACAGGGTGGGCCAAATTAAACTTGCATACTTTTTAACTAATAATAACTTTTTATCTGTTTTGTCTATCTTTTTATTTTTAAAGGGCTAATTTTTCTAGGTTTGCCAATTTTGGTCATATAGATCTAGACAGGACTGGACTTACGGGACTTTTTCCAAAATACTGTATTTAACCTCGTTGCAAAAGAAATCTGATTTAGCTACAATTAAGATAATAAGTTTGTCCTGTAGACAAACTATGGAAAATGATTCAGTAAAAGCAAATCTGCCAAAAATTTGAGGACTTAGAAATTAAAATTTTTTTGGTAAATAATTTTCGCCATAAAGCATGCATTTTTCTCGATTTTAAAAAGGAACTTTTTGTAGTGTGTTTTGAAAATCAAAAATGTAAGATTATCATGGTAACTGAGTAGGATGCTGACCAAACTTAACAGTGAATTAATTAAAAATAAACGTATTAGCCCAACTGTAGATAAATTTAAATTTTTTTGGAACGAAGCTTAATGCATCATATTGAAAAAAAAGACCCGTTAGTCCAGTCCTGTATAAATCTATTTGACCAAAATTGTCAAACCTAGAGAAAACAAATTTACCTATTAGCCCCTTAAAAATGAAAAGGATTGGTGCAAAAGATAAAAAGTTAATATTAGTTAAAAAGGTAAACCTGCGGCAACTCCGATTTTGATGAAATTTGATATACAGGGTTTTTTGGGGCGCTAATTACGAAGAATTTTTTGTCGGAAACGTTTCGTTTTCAAGATATTCATCATTAGACTTAAAATTTAAACTAATCCTATTTTCTCCTTTTTGCAGTATCACACAATATTTGATTTTCACCTTTTAAAACCCCGTTTTTCTACACTTGTTACATTTTGTTTGCGTTAAATTGTATATGCTGCAACCATACATACAAATAGAGCTTCATGATATACTGGGATTGAAATGATTCAAAGTAAAGCTATTCAATTTATTGCAAAAATAATGTAAAATACGTAGAAAAACGGGGTTTTAAAAAGTGAAAATCAAATATTTTGTGCCATTTTAGCTTTAAATCAAGAATTTTGTGCAAAAGGAAGGAAACATTTAGTAAAAATGGGATAAGTAATTTTAAGTCTGATGATGAATATATAATAAGAACCAAACGTTTTCGAAAAAAAATCTTTTAGATTCGTGATCAGCGCCCCAAAAACCCCTTTTACCAAATTTGGTCAAAATCGGAGTTGCCGCAGGTTTCTAGACAATTACCGTTAAAAAGTGTGCAAGTTTAATTTGGCCCACACGATATACTGTATTTTTTACCGTTCTCGAGATCCTAAATCGAATTTTTAGTAGCTTGTATATTTAGACAGATCGTTAACATGGAACATAAATACTTGAGGCACACTCATTGACACATTACACACAATAATTCCTTAAGTACAAAAAAATCATTAAGAAATAAACAAAACGTGTTTGAATACACGCCACTGTAATCAATCTCACAAAGTCCAGTCACATTAGAATAGCGGTAGCAAATTTTAATTACTGCCATTAAAACTGTAATTAGTGTGCCCTATGTATAAAATGTTGGAATTAAATATGTTGGGAAAACACAAACAAGAAACGAATACATTAAATAAATGAATATATCCAAACAGTGCAGTAGGAACGATGACCTTTAATGTTTACAATATAAAAAGAAATTGTGATAGAATAATTTATTAAAATTAACCTTAAACTAAAAACAACCTTAAACATTTTTCATTGTAGTTGGACGCAAAAAAAAATGAATATTTTTATTTTTTGATATTTTATATATTTTTTTATAATTAGGTGTAAGTATTTCAAAACTTCAAGATAATGTATTTGAACATCAAAAGCATTAGGTTGGATCTAAAAATTTATTCAAAAGGACTTTATATCATTAAATTTAATTTAATTTGCAATAAATGGAATCTTTGAATACATTTTATTTTCTATTGTTAAATATGTATGTATCCAAAAGTTAGATACGCAAAAAAGGTTGCTCAAAAAACCTGTTTTGTTTTTAATTTGTACAAGTTATTGCAGGTGGTGCCTTCCGGACTATACAATACAATTAATGGCAGAATCACTAATAATAACTTTTATTATATTGTGTAAGAGCAGAATAGTTCTTCATAATGTATAAAAGTTTTAATTTTCATAAAATGTTAAATAAACTTTTTAATTTTATTCTGGAGAAAAGCCTAATAATATTTTGTTTAGATTCTTGTTTCTCACCATTTAAAACTCGCTCTAGCCGAATATTATGACCAGTCACCAATTATGAACAAAATTATTTATAAAAACTAAAAATTAAATACATTTTTGACACACTTCAAAATTATCAATTTTTGGGGTAAGGTACGGGTTAGATCGTCATATTTTAGCTCACAAATTTGTGGTGGATTTTTTTCTGTACCGTTTAGAGACACTTTGCACCCTGTATTCATATGCACACAAGATGTAGTGAAACTGGATCCACATTATCTGAATAAATTTTATATTTTTAATTGATTTTTCTGCTAGTAAAAAATAATGAATTATTTATCAGCAGGGTAATAGTTAGAACTATTTTTACTGGCGTAGATAATTTAGTAAGTAAAAACGGGGATTTTTATTGATTTGAAGCAAATCTTGTCTAAACGTCATATTATAACGTCCATAATATTGAACATGTATATATGTTTATTTATGCAATTTCTATAAAATGGTGTATAAACATCTTAAAACACCCTTACTTTAATTCTTGTGTCTAGTCTTTATGTTTGTTAAATTATTGAGAAAATACGGAGATCCAGAATCACGTGACTGTAATATCGAAATAGCATTGGTCTGTCGGCAGTCACATGATTTTAAATTTTCGCATTTCCGCAATACACTTCACGTACATGGGGACATCTTGCAGTGTTTGGTTTTTATATGAGGTTTCTTTTACTTGTCAATTTTTTCGTAAAAATAAATTTTACTAAACAAAATGCGGCTCAGTAATGTAGAAAAGAGTTTTTGTAACTACAAGAAGGATTCTCATCCTAACCCACCTGACAACACTGGTTGGTTCTTGAATTAAGTCAACATTGAATTTATTGCGTATTCTGGAGTCCGCGTTGATATTGGAAATTATTTTGTGGATATCTTTTAGATATCAGTGTGAAAAAAAAGCCACAACACTGCCCTAATGCAGGATTTCTAGTTTTTGTTAGTTTTATAAGGATTTCTGTTTGTCATTCAGAAAATAAAAGTTGGAATTTTGTATTTTTCTAGTTTTTGTAGTCTTTGATTCCTTGGGTTCAGGGGCATATATAATGGGCGGGGGTAGAGATTTGAACCCGCCCTACCCCCTTAGCATGACTGAGAAGGGAAATTTGTATGGAAAAATGCTTTGTTTGTTATGTGGCTAATGCCTATGGTTATGCGGATTTGAATTCAGGGTATAGCCAGGGCCAGATTAGCTTTGTCAGCGCCCTTAGTCAATGCAATTGTCAGGGCACCTACTTAATAAAATTAAAGAGCAAAAATAGCCCTTCGTTTTTTCACAATATTGAAGAGCAAAAAACTGAAGAGCAGAAAAAAGTGGGCGTTTCACTTTTTAATATCATTAAAGAGCAAAAACAGGTCTTTTTCTTCTAGATAAAATTGAAGACAAAAAAAGCTCTACCCCAGCGTTTCTTAACTTTTTACCATTCACGACCCAACTTTCAATTAATATTTTCCTCAACCCCTCCCCCCTAAAATGTCTCACAGAATTTATGGACGCCCCCTAATTATAATTACCACTCTCCAAATCTCACGATGGGGGAGGAAGTCTGTGAAAATCTCACGTAATTTTTGTGTAGGTAGAAAGGTAGAAAAAAATAATTTTGGGGCAGGACTCCCCCAGGAAAATGTAATGTATTGCTGCTTTTTTGGATGAAGGACCTTTTTGTTGTTTGCTGTTCAAATATTTTTTGAGGACAAAATTAATTTCAGTTGTAGAACTTGAGAGTTTTGTGTTCCCATCATAAATCTCACGTGAGATTAGATAGGGGGAGGGGGTTAAAAGAAATCTGGTTAATGTTTTTTTTCTATTATATCTGAAATTTGTTTCTTTATTCTTTAATTTTCTTAGTATTTTTGTTTCTATCATGCTGCTACCTCCCCCATTAATATTGAGAAACGGTTTTCTACCCCATTTTCATAGCATTCAAGACCCACAAAAGTATCTAGGTGTTTAGTAGTGCATTTGTCAACGAAAACAAATACTTAAACACTAAACATTTCATATTTTTAAATTTTTTATGTTTCGCTGGGCCTCCATTTCGTTGCGCGGGGACCCCAGTCTTATACATGGCCCCTGGAGTTATCCCCTTCAAAGCAAAAAAATCCTCCCAAAAGAAATCTAATAAACAGGAATTAAAAATATTTAAATTTTTATGTTCTACGTTTTTATTATTACCTTTATATAACGGATTATCATGTTCTAGGCGCGCTTGTGGCTGCTCCGGTTGTATCGGCAGCGATCGATCTCCGGAGTTAAGCAGTGAAGTGCGCGCCCATAACTTGGATGGGTGACCGGCGTTGTCGGTTTTGGGCAACGGCACGCGGTGTTCTGCTCGGGGGTGAACAAACGGATCGAGCAACAACCATCCAAGTTATGGAATGAATGGTGTGTGAATGGGAAGGAGTAGGGGTCAAGGTACAATAAGCCTTCAGGCTGCAGTGCACCACCTTGGGGGCGGTCGTCGGGCCTGGGTGGGATGACCCCGAAAGGGCGAAAAAAAAGATCATGTTCTAGGTACCTGAAAATTTTTTAACTGCTGATCAAAACTCTTAATGGGCGCAAATTCCGGAAATGCATGTTTTCTTAAGTATCAGGTCTCAAAGCCAAATAAAAAAAAACAATTAGAACAGAAAATGTAAATTCTTATAAATGGAATCTTAATCTAGGTATCTCTAAAAAGAAAAATATTTTTATAAGGGGGTCTAATTTTAATTTCATGTTTCTCAAGATGAAACCTCTAATTTACCCATATTCTATATACCATTTTTTAGTGTGAAACCATAAAAAATATCTTTGTAAATTTAAATTATTATTTTAATCTTTAGGCTCTCTCTCTAATCTCTTCGACTAGAGTCTTTATTTCGAAATTTAAAAAATATATTTTTAATAATTTATTTATACAGGGTGTTTTTAAAAGATCTGTACAAAATGCTACCATAGACTCCTTGGGTCAAAATATAACTATTTACCGCAATTTACCTTAGTCGAAAAGTTGATCGTTTGTGAGATACGGGGTGTCAAAATTGCTATTTTATTTTAGATATTTTTTAATATTTTATTTATATGTGGACATTTTTTTGCAAAATTGCATTGCAAAAAGATTTTAAATACGTGTATTATTAGGATGTCCTGTAATTTTTTTATCAATAGTGAAAAGATTCCATCCAGGCAGGATAACTTGAACCGCTAAAATTCGCAAAAAGCTTATTTGATAAAATTGGAGCTTACCATCTCAGCTGCTTTTTTCCAATCTACGTTCTTTGGGCGTTTCAGCCCATCAGTGGGTTGAATTAGCCTTGTTGAGTTGAAGATTATTAAAGAGTTTGGGAAATTTGTCCTTATTAGCAGCTCCAGGCTCTCCTCCGTTGTGCTCACGTATGATCCTACTACTCTCTTTAGCAGGCCGGGTTCTTGAACAGAGTCCTCTTTTATCATGATTCGGTGCACTTTAGCACACACGGGAGTTTCTGAAATCTCCTCGCAGAATTGCTTCCAAGACTTTCTTTTACCCTGACAATCTCTTTGTTATACCGAGTAAGTTTCGCTCTGTACGAGTTCCAATTATGGTTGGCTTTGGCTTTGTTAAATAGCTTTCTCACCTCGGCCCTGAGGTTCTGAAGGTGATTGTTCCACTCAGTGCCGTATTATCCATTAGGCTGACTAGGCTACAGCCTAGGGCGCCATTAAAAAAATAGGCGTCAGACAGGGGAGTAATAGGCGCTAGACAGAGGAGTTTTTAAAAACTTTAGATCGGGTGGGTATTAGAAGAAATTCCTCTGTGAGTAAGGTGCTTTGAAATAAATGAAATAAGCGAGAAAAGAAGGGAATGACTTTTTTTTGTCATGAAATTTAATCAACGGAGGTAAGGACCTTTTTTGGTCTTCAAAATGTTTTTGTCACGCAGAATAGGCGCTCCGGGTCTAGTAGCCTAGGGCGCCTCATAGGGTTAATACGGCCCTGGTTCTACTATGCTGTCTTTCTTTTAAGTTGTCTTACTGTTTCTAGACAGTTTGCCTCGTAAGCACCCTAAATGGCTTCACTTATTTGTTTTACTGCCAGATTAAGATCTCTCAGTGTGACTATTTTAGCTATCCCACCCCAAGCGACTCCTTGAGTGTTGTCTCATAACCATCCCAATTTGTTCTCCTGGTCTGCGGAATTTGCTTACTATCAGTATTTTAGGTCATTCGGACATGCCAAATAATTATTTCATCGCTTACATTATGGCTACAGATTGTAAGGTCAAGGACCACGCCCAGTTAATGTAACTAAAGTTGGTTCGGAACCTGTATTGGCTATATCTAACCATTTACCTAAAATGAATTTTAAAAGAACTTACCTCTGTTATTGACATTGGTTGTTTCCCAGATAGTGTGATGGACGTTCATATCACCTCCTATCCCCAGTTTTTATCTTCTACCTCTACAATAAACCACTATGTCCCACAACAAATTTGGATAGCAGGTTTCCGCCTTTTCAGCGGAATGACGCCACCTTGGATAAGAGGCTCCTTGGAGCCCAAGGTTGATAGGGACAAGGTAGCCTAACTTTTCATTTGACAGCCAAAAGATGTAAGGTCAAAGGTATCCTTTTCAAAAAGAAAGTCGTCATTTCTTTAATGTTTTGTAATAATCGTGTTAACCGTGTTTATATTTGTGAGTATTTAGTGGATTAAAAGACTTTAACCATTGCATTAAAAATATTTTTAATTTTAAATTGGTTAAAAAAGAACTTCTTTGACGTCAAAAAATCAGCTGTTTACTGGCAGAGCAAAGTTGGGCCACCTTGTCTCTATCAACCTTGCTCGGAGCCGCTCTCCTGTTCCACCTTGGCTTCTTTCACTTCCTCTTCCGTGGCGTTCGACGTTCCCTGTTTGGGATCTGGGAGGTCTTTGCCTTTAGCTTCTGGCTTTTTGTCCCACTTGATCCTGAACTTTAGTCTTTCGAAGTTGTAATATGTACTTATGTCCATTTTCTAGAGAGCTTCCAGGAACTGTTTGTCTATAGAGAAGGTCCACACCTTGCCCTTGTCCGTTGATGTGGCCCCCTAGGACGTCCACAACTTGGTGTTAGGACCTTTGTTGCTTATTGATAGTTTTTTAAGGACTCTTTTAACAGGCAACCGGCTTTCTTTGTCGCCTGGGACAAACACTGTACAAGTTACAGGTATTGGGATGTCCTTACCTGTAAGTGTTTTTAACACCGCTCGCTTTCAGGGCTTTAGAGTCGGTGTTATATTAGGTAGTCTTTCTACGCTGGTCTTGTCTGCACACGTGACTAGAAAATGTCCAGGCCTATAATTGCACTTTTGGAAGCGCACCTGAGAGCCTTTATCAGGTAACCGCTGTTTGGACTTGTCCCATCCTCTCGGTTGTCATCTGGGCATCTGGATAGTTTTCTAGTACGATGACAACCTTTTTGCAGCTAGCAGCTTTCTTGTAGAACTTTGACTGCTGTCCACTTGCCGTTTTTGTGCCAGCCACCCCTCTTGGATTTTTGCTATGAGGCCTCTGTGGGATGATGTTTCAGACCCAGGTCTCTTTTTGGGTTTGTCTTTGCCTGACATGACACTTATAAAATTGGCCTTAATCACGGCCCTTTTGGCTTCGATGTAGCTTTGGCCTTTATTGATCCGTTCCTGAAGCCTCTGTTTTGATTTCCCGGAAATACTGGCTAATAAGACCTCCTTCTCCTTCATCTTTTCGATTTCCTCTAGGTATTTAGCTCTAAAGCTTGGCCTAGCCTGAACGTGGCTTTTAAATTTGTATTTGCTTGTTTCTTGTGCGTTACTTCTCATAATGGTCCCACAAGTAGCGGAGGAATTAATTGTCGATACATGCCAGTGCCCTGCTTGACATAGATAAAGCTGTATACAGGTGCCTGGTGCCCCTGGGGGAACGTTAGAGACCGCATGTGACCACATGTAATCCTGCAACCATACAAGCCCTCGGCACGTTAACCATGGTCCATCGAGCCCCACCTTGTCTTTGGATTATGTGAACTGTATGTAGTGTGTAGACACACGAGGGCCATCAAGACAATGAGGAAGCTGATAAACTGGCAAAGATGGATGCTGGCAGGGCAATAGTAAGTCCCTTGTCCTACTGTGGTATTTTGTAATGTCAAGTAAGTTCATCTTCTATGAGATCATTGGGAAGAAATTCCAAGACTGATAGATAAGAACACCACGGACAGCGTAGAGCGAAAAATTTATTTATTAAGGCATACTCGCCGGAATTTACAATTTTTTAAAAAATCAACCGAAAGGCGTTAAGAATAATAGTGGGTCAACTGCAGACTGAATAAATAGCTTGCAATTATGCACTTGGCAAAAGAAAACTTAAGCAGGTCCTGCCAGAAAGAAGGAGAAGAGACCGCAGAGCACTTATGATTCTATTGTGACCTGCCCTTGTTAATAGAACTAAATTAGTAATGACAAAGTCATATGACTAATTTACCAAAAATAAGTTAATTTTAAATAATCTTAGGACACACATTTTACTGTTCCGGAAACAAAAATATTTGGGCCAATCAATTTTTTGTACGTGTTTTAAAATTGTTATATTTTTATGAACTTTCTTTTAGAATTTTCATTTATTTTTTTAAAAGGTAATCAATAATACTGCTTTATTCTTAGACAAAATTCTCGTGTCACAGTTTTAGTTATCTTCCTCCTCCGAAACGGCTCTACCGATTATTACTAAATTTTATATAATGTGGCATTAAAACATATATACAACACCAAATGTTTACCCTTTTATCACCAACCCCTATTTTTTAATAGCAATTTTAGTAATTTCATTATAAAGTACGAACGGATCGGATTTGTTATAATATGAACCTTAATGGTTCAATGATAGCATATGTTCGCCTACCACGCAGACGGTCCGGGTTCGATTCTCGCCGAAGCAATTTCTTTATTTTTATTAACTTTTTACTTTATTTTATATAATTTTTTTGTTAAATACGAGTAAAACAAGTAAATCCTATACAACGTGTCCAAGATAAGAAGGACCAGTATGGGCATCTTGGAAATGGTAAGAGATACGACGTCGGTTAAGATGAGGTTGTTTGTGCCTAATAATGTGCTGTTTAAATTTTTTAAAATCTCAAGTTTTTCCGGATATATCCGAGAAAAACCGAAAAATAATAAATTGGTTTAATGTATTCTCTGGTCTTATTTAAAATCGGGTTTTAAAAGAAATTGCACTTTAGCATTGCCACTTTTTCTGCTCTATTCAATGGTGGTATTTTATTTAAACTGTAATACTTTGTCTTTATAGGACCATCATAAACTTCATCTTTTTAAATACGATCCTGATATTCTAATATTAAAATATAAAAGCTGCTTTTAATACAAATTAAATGATGTATCACACATTAGGGTTTAATCCTAATACGGACCTGTATTTTTAGAAATTGGTTAAAAATATAATTACATCTACTGTTTAGGTTAATAAGTTGCTTCAGTAAACCAAGCAGAACTTAACTAAACCCCCTACCATTACTAAATCACATTTTTATAAAAAACGGTCCTGATATTTTAATATTGAAATTTCAAAGTCAATTTTATTTTAAATTCACATTATGGTTTAACCTTAGTACGGTCCCGTATTTTTTAGAATAAAACTAAAAAATGTACAAATAATAAATGATCAAATGATTTAATTTCTTAAGTTTCTTGGATCCTAATTTATATATTTTTAATGTAAAATTTTCTTGGGGATTCGATCCGGGAAAAAAACGATGTTGTTTTATATATTAACTACATTGTGTATTACAATTTAACGTTTCGGTTTTTATTTTAACCTTCATCAGAAATTTTATGCTAAAATAGAACAAAAACCGCTTACTTTTACAATATATAACACAGAAATAGCCTAGTTTACCTGCAGAAAGAAGATTCCTCTGAGTGCAATATTTGTACTTAAATTAAAAACACAATCAACAAAACATTGTTACGTCACACAATTACGAAAAAATAAAACAACTACTATAATATTTTTGAAACGAACAACATGCATGTATGTATATAAATTAAATTGTACTGAAGTTAATACAGATCTATCTTTAAAAAAATCTTGAATGGGCACAAATTATGACAAAAAAAAATAAAACAGCTTTAACCAATCATATGTCAAGTAACACCCATACTCGAGCCTTTATATATATGACAATAAAAAAATTCTACGTACATGTCTTAACTTAAAACAATTTGCTTTGACTTAAGACACGTTGTGAGTTGTATATAACGAAAAGAATATATTCTTCTTATCAGTAAATGATATTCTTAAAAACATTATTTTGGTACAAGCATAAAGGTAGATTCAGTTAAGTAAACATAATTTTTTAAGTTAAGAATATTAATGCTTTCTTTGTAGATATTTTTTGTCGACGCGATTATCTAGCGAAGAAAAGCACTAATTTTATTGGAGAAAATATATTCTTGTCGAGTGATCAATTTAAAACATATGTTTTCTTCAGCAAAAACAAATTAAAACTTAAGTTAAGAATACATTTCTTTGGCCAAGAATATATTACTTTAGGGTTGTCTTGGTTAAAGAATATCATAATTAAATACTTTCTTCAAATAAAACTACTTAGTTTTCATTTAAAACAAAAGATTGTTATAAAAATTTTATTAATCACAATTATTATTGTTAGAGTACAAAACAAAGCTTTTAATAGTATAATATTTTTATAACGTTATGTTAGACGTTCTGGACGTCTCTTAAAGCCAACCTTGCTGAGGGGTCTAGGATCCTCATTAATGGAAATCTCCCTGGTACAGCTCTGATGTTAATAAAAACAAGAGTTTTTGGTGCTCTGCATCTGGCATTTCCAGTGTATTCTTCAGTACTTTCTTTGTGAAGATTTAACGGAAGTTCCCGATAGTCCCAGCACGATAGTAGCTTTACTGTGAATATTTTCAGCACGGTGATCCAACTACCCCATAAAACTACAATGTGTGTCCACGGATGAACTTGACTGTACCTTTAGAAAAAATATTTTTAATATTTCTTTAAAAAATAAAATTTTTGAGACTACCTAATTAAATAGCAAAAATTACTTAAAACTGTATAACAAAAATATTTCTATTGATTATGATTTTCAGTAAAAGTTGAGGTTAACGAACTAAAAATAATAAAAAAATATATATGTTTTACAGTTTATTAAAATTAATATTTTTTTAACAAAAGCTTTAAAAAATCGTCTGACTTACTATTTAAATCCAAATCCGGTAGTATAACGCGCCTGAAGGGCGACGCGTTTTTCTTCATTTCTACAAGCAGGAACGCACTTATCTAACTTCGTTGGTTTCTTCGGAGCCCACACCTCCTTTCTGTCAAGTTTATTACCATTTATGTGGTGTTCGTTATTTTCCAGCGCTTAGACCATGGTGGTGCCGACGTTTTCCTTAAAATCCTCCCCGGCCTGCAGCCATCTTACTTTTTGGCTATCTAGTCAACCTTTCTTAATCTCCTTGGTACAATTTATTTTAACTTTTTATAATCTTGCAGTGTGGAAGGAAGCGTTTCTTGTTTCCTGGTTCGCCGATGCGCACCTCTCTGGGCAACGTTCTTTGCAAAATGAATAAGGAAAATACCTTTGATACCTAATTATGGTAACCAAGAATATAATATTTTGGTTTAATAATACAAAACCTATATTTTCTTAAGTAAAGGAAATAAATATAAATTGTTTTGACTGTAAAATAAATATATTTTTTAGTTTTCTTTTAAAAAGCCATTGTCTTTAACAAAAATAATAATAAATCAACAAGAATTTTATTCCAAGGTAAAATTACGTTTTAAGTAGAGAATAAAAATATTACTTTGTCTTGGCTAAAGAAATTTAAGTTTTCCTGTAAGAATAGGTTTTCTTAAATATCTCTTATCTAATATTCTTAATTTTAGACAAATTATGTCTTATTTTAAAAATATATACTTGTTTGAAGAATACATAGTAAGAATAATATTATTTAATATGAAAATAATGCAATTTCTTAGAGCTAGAATATTGTTTTTCCTCAAGAAAACTTGTTTTAAGTTAAAAATATATTTTCAAGAAAATCCATATTC
>JACEGR010008849.1:0-32390 GCA_014170235.1 Listronotus bonariensis
ACAGTGGTGGACAAAAGTATTGGCACAGCTCATATGTTTGAAAATAAAATATCATTATCCTTGATTACAATTATTCCAAAAATAAAATAAATTTTTTATATTATTCTTTTAACCAAAATCCAAAGTTTACATAAAAAAATTTGTCTAATCCAAATGAAATAGAAACAATAAAATAAAAATAAATAAAATATCAGAACTTGCTTGGACAAAAATATTGGCACTCTTAATATTTACCAAATATTTGAAAGATAAAAATCGCTGAAAAAACTAATATGCAAATATGTGTTTATTACTTTTATTAAACATCAATATCGTCTATAGTTTTGGTGTGTCTTGGTGCAAGCATTTGAGAAGTAAATTTTTTAAAGAAAATGGGTCGCAAAGGACAGGAAACTACAGTTTCTGAAAGAAAAATAATTGTAGATCTGCACCGTGAGGGTAAATCATACTCTGAAATTGCAAATATAGTGAGAAAGAGTCGTTATACTATCCGTAGTGTTGTAAAAAGATTTAAGGATAGCGATAATTTTCAAAACAAGCCACGAACGGGGCGACCATCAAAAATTACAGAAATGGAAAAACGAAAAATTATTAGAGAAATTAAAAAGAATCCCCATACCTCAGCGTCAGAAATTACCTCAATGATTAGAGAACAGGATGATAAAGATGTTAGTGCCAAAACCGTTCGAAGAGTTCTGCATCGTGCTGGATACAGAGCAAGGGTTGCAAGAAAAAACCTTACATTAATAAAGTCAACCAAAAAAGCGTTTGGAGTTTGCAAATCGATATGTTGATAAGACTAATGAGTTTTGGGACCAAGTAATATTTTCTGACGAAAGTAAATATAACATCTTTCATTCAGATGGGCGATCTCTTGTCTGGAGGAAGCAAAACACTGAACTTGAACTAAAGAATTTGCACCAAACTGTTAAGCATGGGGGTGGAAGTGTGTTAGTGTGGGGGTGTATGGCTGCAGGAGGTGTTGGAAATCTTGTCTTCATTGATGGAATAATGAACAAAACCGTTTATTTGAATATTTTAAAAAACAATTTGAAGCAAAGTGCTGAAAAATTAAATATTGCCAACAATTTTTATTTTCAACAAGACAACGACCCGAAGCACACAGCTTATATTGTTAAACAGTGGATAGCTTATAATGTGCCACATCAGTTAAACACTCCTCCTCAGTCCCCTGACATTAACCCAATTGAAAATCTGTGGAATGAACTAGAGAAGCGAATCAGAAAACATCATATTTCCAGCAAAAGTCAATTGAAGGAAATTCTTCAACAAGAGTGGACGTCTTTGGGACAAGAACTAACTCAAAATTAGTCCACTCCATGCCAAACCGACTAAAGGAAGTGATAAAGAGAAAAGGACTTCCGACAAAATATTAGATTTGTATATAATTATATTATTATTTAGTGTGCCAATACTTTTGTCCATAGAAATTTTGCCATTATTTTTATTTTTAGTTAATTTAATATATTCAAGAAGAGTTCAGAAATTTATTTTTGAAAAAATATGTAGGTTTTGTAAGAATGTTCAACAAATTTAACTTTTTATATTTGTTTACATTTGTATTTGGGAAATATATATTTTTATTTAAAAAATATGTGCTGTGCCAATACTTTTGTCCACCACTGTATCTTGTGAATAACTGCGAAATATGTCTACAAAATAAATATGAAAGACACCCATACAAAATAGCCTTTGAAGGACCCTTACTTGCTGAAAAACCCTTTAAAACCCTACATATCGACATATTTCAATTTTTAAACTGGTAATTTCTAACTATCATAGACTCCTTTTCAAAATATGCTCAGGCTTACTTCGTTCCTGACAAAAATGCAGTCACAATCCTAGGAAAATTGAGACATTACATTTCACACCACAACACGCCTCAAAACCTAGTCATGGACCAAGGCAAGGAGTTCCAGAACCATCTTGTCAAAGAATTCTGTCAGCAATTTTATATACAAACACACTATACTACCCCTGGTAACTCATCTTCAAACAGTCCAGTAGAAAGATTACATTCTACTTTATTAGAAAAACTAAGAACCCTAAAAATGCAAAATCCCGACGAAACTCCCCAAAATCTAATGACGACTGCCATTCTAATATACAATCAAAGTATTCACTCTACTACTGGTCATTCGCCCTTCTCTATCCTTTATGGTCCCTATCTTAACGAACCAAACATAAATAACGATTTGACTATTTTTGAACAATACAATGACAAACGAAAAAACGAACTAATACCATTTTACGAAGGCATCTACAAACATGCATTCCAAAAACGAGCGCAAACTCTCGAAAAACGCAATCAAAACACTGAATTACCGCCCGAAATTCAACAGGACCAGACAATTTACCGAAAAAATACGCTTAGGAATAAAATGAACCCCAGTATATTCCTACTAAGGTAACTAAAACGGACAAAAATAAAATCACGGGTGTAACCAGAAAAAACCCTGTAACTACGCACATTAGGAAGATCAAGCGACTTAGAAAAAACCTATTTCTTTTCAGCCTGATCCTCACCCTACAAAGACATACCCCCAGCCAAGCACTTCAAGCACAAGAGTTACCTAATAATGGATACTTCATGGAAGATATATTCCCTTCTTTAATCATAAGTCATTACCATACTACCTATGTACCCTTTAACCTAACAACCATTAAGTTTACGTTATCTCGTTTACATACTAATCTTATGTTTTTAAATTCCGCAGTAAAAAAGCAAAATAACAATTTAACACTAACCCAGTTATATCATATATCTAAGGCGTTAAATGATACGTATGACACATACTCCAAATTAAATAATTATGAAACGGAGTTAGCATTAAATCGCAGAAAAAGAGGTTTAATGAACTTTATAGGGAGCAGTATCAAGTTTGTTACCGGAAATTTAGATAATGACGACTTGGAATTAATTACACAAAATTTAGAAATACTTAAACATAATCAAATTACTTCTATGCACAAAATAAATGACCTTAGCTCAATTGCTGGAAATGTTATGACTAAATTTAGAACCAATGTAAAAATAATAAATGAGAATTCAGTGAAAATTCGCACAGCGTTTACAAAAATAAACAATGAAACAAACTTAATACTTACCTTGCAAAATCAGTATCTACAAATTGTAAATTTAAATCAATTTTTAGAAAAATTGTTAAGAATCCTCTCTTTTGCGCAGCTAAAAACATTAGATCTCGAAATTTTGAGTTTAAAAGAAATAAAAGATATTTGGTCATATTTAGAATTACATTATCCAAAAATTCTTTATGGCATATTGAACATCTTTCGGAATTAACAATGATTTGCAAAACGGGACTTCTAACTTTACAAGAAATGGCAGTTCTAGTAATTAAGGTACCAATTTTTGAACAAAATAAATGTAGTTTAAAATTTGTATACCCTATACCAAATAATGAGTCCAAACTAATAATTAGTCCAAGCAAATTTTACTGTAATGAACTGTGGTATAACCAATGTGAAGAAATTAACAAAAAATGGATTTGTTCAAACCCAATCGTAAATGAATGTCCCTTGCCAAAAAACTGTCAGTATGCAACTGTCCAAAATAATTATCAAGTCCATACTCTAACCCACAAAAACGCAACTTTTATGCACAAAAATTCCGAAACAGTATACGAAAACTGCTTCCAATTTCAGAAAGCCGTCCTTAAGGGTTGTTATATCATACAAAGCCAATGTGATGTAATAATCAATCATCATAAATATTCCCTAGAAATTAATAATATATCGATAAGTCCGCCAGAAGCATTAGAAATTCAAGATTCTAACTGGTCCCTAAATCTCCAAATTCGGCATCTAGAAGACCCCAAGAAAATTCAGGAAGATTCAATAGAACCCCTAAACTTTCAGGACCTTCTTCCCCAGCAAAACATCTATTATTTCTCAGTTATAATTATATCCATTTTATTTTTATTCATCTTAGCGCTAGTGCTATATTTATGGCAAAAAGAACGAAGAAGTAAATCAGTTCCCTTAAAGGTTCTCCAGAAACTCATCAACGAGGACGTTGATAAAACTAAGGGTGGAGAGAGAAATATCCCCAAATCAATAACACTTAATTAGGACTTGCTGATATAAGCATAAACCTCTATATAAAAACAATTGTTAACATTATAATTCAACATTTGATATTGTGTAAAAGCTCCGTGCTGTTCATATTGATTGTTCACGTAGTTTAAGTATAATTTAGGTCTTAAAGTTGTAGTTGTAAAAATAAAGTGTTTTTTAAAAGGAGCTTTGCTGGTACAATAACCAAAATTGTGCATTCTGCGTAGAGGAAATTAAAACAATCATGCGGCGCACCGAAAAGAGTCGCGCAGTTTAGTCAATGTAATAACGTCGCGAGAGACTGAAGATGGTCCACTGCGCAGTAATCTATTATGCGTCGTCACTGGGTAAAGATGCGTGTGCCTACTATACTAGAGTTCTCGGCCGGAAACTGGTTATTTTAGTTTTGTTTTAATGGATATTTATTATTTTAATTGTAAAATGATGAATTGAATGTTATGAAAAAATACCAAGCAGCTTAAAAATTCTGGTGGTTCTGCAGCACTGCAGCTTTTATGCACCAGCCGCCCCTGACGCAAGTAATTTTTTTACTGTAAAACTTGATATTATCTATACGAAATGACCATGGCTAGAAATGGTTTTTATTTATTTACGCGAAAACCGTACATCAAATAAAGTATTTTTATTTAAAAAAATGCAGTTGCATACTATTTTAATTTAATTTAAACCTTTCTACCTAACCCGTTAGGGACGACGGAGTAAAAATTAATGTTTTCTTGTATGCCAAAAAAATGTCTTCTGGTTACGGGAAGAGTCTTCCATTTTTTTTAAATATTTAAATTAGTATAAAGGTTATTACAAAAAAACAACTTTTTTTAACTTTTAACACCACGTAATTTAAAAACTGAGACGTTTAGGACATATATAGGTGTATATTATACAATATTTTTTTATTCTTATCATCTAAGCTATGCAAACCAATAGGTCTTTATGAAGCTCAAGTAAATCCCCATTTAGCATCGAGGGCTTCCCTACTATTAAACATGGCGCCCAACTCTTAGTTTCACATTTATATCTGTCATTTCTCTCTCTTTCTTTATTTTTTTCTTGGTTTTGGTCCTTTCAGGTCCAATCCACCACTCTCCCCTTCCGGACTATGCTTTCCAGGGCTTCGTCGGCGGAAAATCTGGATAATCGAGCTCGTAGCTCCCAGAAATTCCAAAAAGAAAACAAACATTTCAACAATCGATGCAATGCATAAATTGTCGGCTGTCAAACCAAGATCTGCTACTGGTGTTACGTATAACCTTCACTTTCACTACTGACAGTTCCCATGGCACGCTCATCTATTTCCCGCCATTTGAGAAATACCTTGTGTTCACCACCAAACAGGATACCATCAACTTATAGGAATCTTCGCTCACAGCGCTTAGATCCAGAAGAAAGATGCCGTCAATTTAGCGTGAATCTTTCCTTGATCCCCGAAGGTAAAAAACGTTCCTACGACACCTCTAGCCGCCACTCCGGGAAGAACTTTGTAGTCCTCTACGCACGTCCGCACTGTCCGGAGGTCAAACATTTCTGTCTGTCAACTGTCATTTCGTGCCTAAAATGTAGTTGCTGTCTCACTACAATCCTCAAATTTTCATGAAGAAGTACCAAATAATTTTAAAGTTAGGAGGGGGTGTCCTAACTTTAGACGCACTGTATTTTCCAAAAACACTAAATTCTCAATAAGTTTGGGGAACTAATTGACGTTCATGAATCATAGTCCTCTTATTATTAATATTAAGGGCTTAAACTTCAAGGTATTTTTTTGTAACCTTGCAAGACTAAAAAGCTGGCGAGTGTCAAACGAGCGAGCGATTTATACAAGACAAAGGATGCACGTTAATTTTCGCCCGCATACTAAGGGTCGGTGTGACCACTTCCATTAACCCTTATTAAAAAAAATCGCTCAGTTTTTAGCCTGACTATTCCCTAGTGTGCTAAAGTGACAGTTTTTACAAAATTTATTTTTGCTGTTCAGTATTTGTCTTGCTTATAATTTTAGAAAATCTCAACAAAACAACTAAATTGTGTAGAAGTTTAATTTATCGTTTTATGATTTAAAATTCCCAAAATAGGCTGCAGAACTAACAATCTTCAATTGCGATTTGCTCTTTAAATTTTCTGACTTGACCTCGGACATCACTCAGTCTAAACGTAACCCATAATTTAAAAAAAATGAAGCAAATCTGTTTATACAATAGACAGCCGTTGTCCTACTTTTTCGCTAATCTCTGTATAGACTGAAACATTTTTAAGTGATTCGAATTACATAAAGACGAAGAAAAATTACCCACATTATGGGAATTATGTGAATCCAAAGATTTTATAATGTAACAAGCGCATTATAAACTATGAGTTAATAATACATGAAGAAACATTAATTGTGCCCGCTAAACTGGCGAGCTTCTCATTGAAAAAAGACTAATTATCGCGTCATTAAATTCCCTGGAGGTGTTGTAAGCTTCATAAAAATATTTATATGTAATTAACTTAAAATATTAATTGCATATACAAAATTAAATACTAAAAACATTTTTTGCACGAAGATGCTTTTTATGTGTTTATTACATCAAATGATTATGAAAAGAACTACTTTTGATGTTTTACATGGGAAACATCTTTGATATAGAGTATTGGTCCGTGAGCCTACGACTAGGGGTGTGCGAAGAATTCGTATAGAATTATTCGTAAATTCGAATTATTCGAAAGTTCCCGAATAATTCGAAAAATTTCGAATAATTCGAGAAATTTCAAATAATTCGATTTTTTTCGAATTATTACGAATTATTGTAGTATTCGCGAATTTTTGAGGATATTGAATTTAGGATTTGTTATGCGTGATATTTAAAAATAAATTTAACAAATAATACCATTTTATTTGAACCAAAAATTTAATTACATAAATAAAACAACTATTATGAAAATATAAAAAATATAGTATTTTTCATATATTATACAGGGTGTTTAACAAAATTAATACCGAAATTTAAAAATATTTGATCATTTGCATTATACGGCGAATCTTTCAAAAATTATAAATTGAAAACGTTCTTAGGGAATTTTAGTCTAAATATAGTTTTTATATATGGGGCGTTGTTGTTAAAACTTCTGAAAAAAAATGTAAATTAAACTCCTGTTATACATATATAGTATGGTATATTTATATAGTAAGCAAATAAATATACACAAATTTAAAACTTAAAATTGACCTGGTTTTTGTGCACTATACAGAGTGTAACAAAAATTTGTAAATAAAGCAACGTTCTTTTCAAGAACAATATGTTTTTAATTAAATATTTTAAATAAAAAAAGAGTACTCTGAATTTTTTAAATTTCTATTTACAGGATGTTTAGGTATATCCGGCCAACAAAAGTAAGGTTAAAATGTAAGGTATACATATAAATATGTATAAACTTTTTTGGGCTCTTTAAAAATACCCTTAATACAATGTGTTTAAAATGTTGAAAATTATTGAATTTCGCATATTCATCATACAGGGTATTTCATAAATCTGTTGCTAAACTTGAAAAATAATTTATCTTCTGCATTTTGTACAGGGTCTTTCAAAAAATTTTTATTAAAAATATAAAAAAGAGGATTTTGTTTTATATATACATTTTACATTTATTTATTTATTTATTTAACAAAACACAATATACATTGCACAGGTACAATTAAATTTATACGATGTGTATATAAACTATTAATAACACCTAGATATCTGAGACATCCATATGTGTTATAGGTATTTATATGAAAAGAAAAAATTGAGCAATTGTCTTTTGCAGATAATTAATTTTTAATCAAAAAGGATATTATGGGTCAGTATAATATTTTGATGCCCGATGTTATAGAATCTCAATTGGATAAAATAAAGAATCCGTTCATTTTTGATAATTAGTGAATAGTTCGCATTGTTCGCGAATTATCCAAAAATTTTTAAATTATTCAAAAATTTTCGAATTATTCGAAAATTCGAATTATTCGATTCGAATTTCGAATCAAATATTAATATTCGATTCGATCGATATTCGCACACCCCTACCAATGACAGATTTTCGTGACCAATTTCCTCTCAGTCCATACCTCGTAAAATTCTTCAAGAGGTTTGTACATGAACTGTTGTGAGCCACCCTGTATAATTTCTAGTAAAAAAATTTAATATAGTTAATTGTAGACTTAATTTTTAGAAATCAAACATAACATATAGGGTGTTTCACAACTTATCCGACAAACTTTAAGGGCTAATTCTACAATAAAAAATATTAAACGTCTTACTTTTTAAACTACAGGGTGTTACGTTTTTTTAAAACATTAGGTTTTTAATAATAAATTTTATCCAACACTTACATATAATATCTACATAATTGATCAGATTTTGAGGATATAAAGTGTACTATAAGTCACTAGTGAGCTAAAGTACCCTTTAGCTCACTAGTGAATTATAGACTTTAGCTCACTAGTGACTTATACTAATTCTTTATTACTTCCAACATTTCACAATTAAAAATAACATAAAACAACTAATATATTATACTACAATTTATTCGTGTTTATATTAACAGTAATTGTTATATTAGATTTATCTTGGACAACGTTACATTGTGCGGAGTGTTCTTCAGGAAGTCTTTCAGCACTAGTACTTGCCTTGGTGCGCTCTTCACCCTGTATTCGTCTTGCAATCTCAAACTTGTTAGAGATGCAATCTTCTAAATATCCTTCTGCCACGGTAGAAGACTTCCACCCGCCATGGCGTTTAAGGTTGGTGATATCGGCCCCAGCGTTGACTAGAAGTGTCGCTGAAGAACGCCGCATGCTATGACCACTATATAAGATTTCATCAGGTAGTTGCAAATAATGAGCAACTACTCTCGGAATTTTCGAAATTTTATTTATTCCCACGCATTGCCTAGTGCATTTGCCTTTTTGAAAGTTGACAAAAAATCTTTTGTGAGGCGTATTCTCTGGCCTTAGGGAGCACATTTACCAAAAATCCTTCTTTTAAAATTGTAAAGCTTCTCGATTTGTTCATCTTGGTATCAGGTATAGAAACATATATGTACTGGCCTTTATCTACTATATCTTCAATACTTAAGCGAGTTAGTTCGTCACAACGGCATGCACCAGCGATTCCCAATATCAATGCAACCTATAAAAATCCGAACAGATAAATATTTAATATCAGAAACTAAAGTAAATTCATACCTTTGACATTAAGTGCTCGTCGTCAGGTGCCTCAGCCAAAAATTTTTCGATGTATTGCCTCTCCAGAATTTTTGCCTTTTTCGGTTTGAAATTTCTTGAATTGCTCTTCAAATAAGCGACAACTTTTCCATACCTCCCTATATCCACGTTCTTTTATACTTTTAAGGTCGTTTTTATCATTGAATAATTGGTCCACATTGATGAGGGAACAACTTTTTTCGATAAAAACAGAAAGTAAGCCATAATAACATCTTCATTTATAGTACCAACTCCTCGCCTTTTCCACCATGCTTCAAAATCTTCAAATTCTTTATTGTACGTTAGTTTTGACTTCTCTGGAATTAAACTGCATGTCGCTACCGCAGCTTCTTCCAAAATTTCCGCAGGAACTTCACAATTTTCCATTTTGCAAAGCATGTGTTTGTCTACAAAGTTGTTTACTAAACAAACCCGTAGTTACCAACAAAATGCATTACAACCAAACAAGCTTGCCTTCCAAAAAATACAAAATTTTGTTGCTGGTGTTGACAATGACAAGTAACAAATAATGGATAACGTTTTCAAATTATTTTCGATATTAAAAACGATTTATACGAAAGTGTTGGATACAATTTTGTATTAGACACGTGAGTTATTACATATAAGTCACTTAGAAAATTACTCTCTCTCGCCCTTCGGGCTCGAGAGTTAAATTTTCTTGCGTGACTTATATGTAATATAACTCACTTATCTAATTAATAACTATTATACCAACCAAGATAACTTTTTAAAAAATTGGGGGACGCTTTCTATGCAATAAAAGACATTTTTTGGCATACAAGACTTTTTTATCACTGTCGTCCCTGAGAGGTTAATGTTAAATATCTTTTAAATAAAAAATGGTACGCCAGTGAATTTTTCTGAAATAAGAATAGTTTTTAAAATCCCCTTAGGTTTGGAACAAATTTGATCTCCCGTTTTTTTTTCTAATTGATGCACGTTTTTCGCGTAAATAAATAAAACAAATTTCGGGGCACAGTGATTTCGTATGAATAATATTAAATTCTACAGTGAAAAATTACCTTCGATATTTATTCTTTATTTTTATTTGATTGGAATTTTGCCATGCCCAGGAATTATTTTATTCACTGTATATTATACCACCATTAAAAAGACATTTTAAAGACCTTAAAAAAATATTACATTAAAAGAACATGTTTATCTACAAGAAGAGACCACAGTGCAAAGATGAAAATTTTAATATTTTACCTTTATCGTTTGATTTCTTTATCTTTTTTCTACAATAAAAGTATAGTCCCTAGGTCAATAAAATTGACTTTACGATAGGCGCAGTTTTAAAACCTTTTTAGGAGGTTTCCTTTTGACGAGTCTATTTTTTATTTATTTACGCAAATACCGTGCTTCAACTAGGAGCTTTAAAAAATCTTTTTATTTTAGAAAAATGCAGTGGCGTACCATTTTTTTTTTTAGAAAACATGTACCTTAAACCTCTCTGAACGGCACTGGTACAAAATATTTTTTTTTGTACACCAGAAAATGTCTCTTGGTGTATAGGAGCCAATTTTTTCAAAATATCTAAATTGGTATAAAAGGTATTATAAAAAACTAAGTATTTTTTTTTATTTTAACACCTTGTAGTTTAAAAACTAAGACGTTTAGGACATATTTCGTATCATTTTTTTCCATATTTTTTACTGTAGAATTAGCCCTTAAAGTTTGTCGAAAACACCCTGTATTGATGTTTTGATTTTTTCAAAATCCCAAATATCTTAAAACCTTTCAGTTTTGGGTATAAGGATTGCTAATAAAACTTACATTATTTTTACACTTACATTCCAAAACAAAACTAATATACAGGGTGTTCCATTTAGAAAAACACAAGTTTAATATTGATCATTTTTCTAGAGGACCCATGTACAAATCCACCATCGGAGACGCAGCTGACGCTCACAACGATTTTTGTACAACCATCTTGAAGCATTTTACGAGTTATGAACTGGAAGAAAATAAGTGACAACATTTTGCATCTGGTTTACGGTCTAATACCAAACACATTTCATTAATCTCCAATCATCTAAAAATACAGGGTGTTTAAAAATGCAGTACATGATAGATGCGGTCCATAAGGTCATTTAGTCAATGACTTGCCTAGGCGTAGAGGGTTTTAAGATTTTATATAATTTATATTAATTATTATACAGGGTGTTCATTTGAAAACTTTCCACTCAAGTTATCTTCGAAACGAGACAGATTTGAGAAAATCGCCGAAACACGTCAAGATATTTATTGAGGGGGAACGTTTTTACAAAAAATTGGACGGCGTCCCTTGACCCCTTAACCACCAGGGCCACCACTCAAAATTCTTAAATGAGAAGGCGAGTCGAGTGATACATCATTTTAAAAGCTCCTGACGAGTACTTTATAACCCTAGAATATGAAGTCAATATCTTCACCTATTACAAAATGGCGATACTCTAACAATTACCTAAATACCTGATTTGGATGGCCATATTTCCGAAACTAATAAAGTTAGATGTACCTAATGTGGTGTTTTCTTAAAGCTCTTTTAAAGGTCTTTTATATCTGGTAGTAATATACTAGGGTAGAAGAAAAAAGTACATATTTTTTTATTTAAGAACCCTGTATATTATTTTACCATTAAAAAGATCTTTAAATGAGCTTTAAGAAAATACCACATTAAGTACATCTAACTTTATTAGTTTCGGAAATATGACCATCCAAATCAGGTATTTAGGTAATTTTTAAAGTACCGCCATTTTGTAATAGGTGAAGATATTGACTTCATATTCTAGGGTTATAAAGTACTCGTCAGGAGCTTTAAAATGATGCATCACTCGACCCGCCTTCTCATTTAAGAATTTTGGGGTGGTGGCCCTGGTGGTTAAGGGGTTAAAGGGAGCCGTCCAATTTTTTTGTAAAACGTTCCCCCTCAATAAATATCTTGACGTGTTTCGGCGATTTTCTGAAATCTGTCTCGTTTGGAAGATAACTTGAGTGGAAAGTTTTTAAATGAACACCCTGTATGTAGGTGCCAGGTGGAAAACATTTTTGAAGAGCAAAAAAATATTACCTCTTAAAATTATCACATACCTACACATCTACGAATTAAAGTATTCTATATTCTATTCTTACGTTATAAAAGTTGAAAAGCCAGAAAAAGGCTTTACTTTACTTTTTCTCTATTCCAAGATTTTTAAAAACTAAAGAAGATACAAAGATACAAAATTGCTCTTTTCTCATATGGTTGTATTGCACCCATACATTTTACCTTTTTGGGTGCATTGGCCCCCGTGCACACACATACTTGCCGCCACTGGACTTGCCTACATAACTGGTTTGTTAAGACTAAAATATGAAAAAAGTACTTTTTTATAATAACCAGAGACAACAATGAGACGAGTAACTGGTCCTAACAATTTGTCCATTGTATTTATCTCTTTCTGGTTTAACGCAAGTTCCAATAAATATGTCTTTGTCTTTCATCATGGCAGGCTATCGTAGATGGAGCAATCATCGCTTTGCCCTGGTTGCCAAGTTGTTTACAATTTCTGCATGTAAACTTTAATGTCCTTTTTGGCTCACATCAAATTAAGTGAAAGAAATATACCATGAATCGAATATTTTTAACTTGACAACGTTGCCGCAGGCAGTCACGCCGAAATGTTAATCGATATTTGTGTTTGATATTTTTCAATAGCCGATTTGTTTGGACAGTTTGTTTACATTTTCTGTGATTTATTGTGTTTTGTGGTTTTTTACACTTAATTGGACTTTGAATATTGACTTTTATTAGTGATCACAGTGTATATATTAAATTTGTGCTTTTTAACAGATAATTTAAGGTAATATTGACATGGTTATCTGTAAGAAAAAATCTTTATAAAAACCAAATAAATGACATTTTTAATAAGGTGTGTGTAATTATTGAACTAGACCCCAATATTTTATATTAATAGGAAACAAAAACAAGTACCTAACATTAAGGGCAAAAATAGCACAGCTATATAATTTGAATTTGGCGGGCAAACGATAAGGTCGACTCACGCGCCATCTGCGTTTACCTGCCTTGAAGACAGACAAGGAAGGCCCAGCAGCTATCTCTCTCTCGGATAATTTATTTACATTTAGTTGCTCGTCTCATTCTTGTCTCTGTAATAACTAAAATCTATTCTTATGCAAAACCTCTCTTGAAGCAGAATCGTGCTAAGATCAGCCAATCTAGAAAAATATTAAAACTAAAATTAACTTTTTGAGCTATTCTAACCCTTGTTCCTTACCTGATTGATGCTAATAAATTATATATTTTTAATAATACTAAATAATAATTTCTTTACGGATTTTATTATTATTACGGGTTTTTTAAATAATACAACATTTATTAGTTAGGTAGCATTTTTATCATTTTATTTTTTCTTAGAAGCTACTTTTTACATATTGTACAATAACGTAAAGTTTTTCTTCCAATTATTGCTTACAAGTTCAATGATTCAAATAAAGTAAAAATACAATACTGCCACACCAAACAAATCCCCATATTTACAAAGCTAAACAAAATATCTTACAATTAAATTCAAATCACATTTTTTTTTCAATCAAATTATCATATTTTTCCCCTTTCATGTCTTTGTTTTAATACAAGTAACCACCATTTTCGTCTTGTGCCTGAACACCAGGTGTTCCAACATGGCCTCCAATTACTCCAGACCCAAACTCACTTACATTTTTTGATGGTCCATGGCTTGGACCAGATTGGCTGCCTGAAAATGCTCCTGGTCCTTGGTTACTTACGGAAGCAAGAGGTTTTGATTCTCCACCATATTGGGAAGTCGATGCTACGTTTCCAAAAGGAGTACTGGGTGCATTGTATTGGTATCCACTAGGCTGAGATGGTTTTTGGGCACTTGGGCTAAAAGAATTAGACGTCTGGAAGCTTGGTTTTCCTTGTGACCCAGTGTGGTATTGTCCAGGTAATTGTTTGTTTTCAGGGCTGGTGCCAGAAGTTCCAAATGGAGAATTCTGTTGGTAAGTTGATCCTCCCGGTGAATTAGTGTTGGGTTGAGGTGACTGTGAATGTCCTGCACTAAGTGAAGGGAATGAGGGAGAAACAGAGGGTGCATTTGGCCCTTGGGGTCTAGGTCCAAAAGAAGACGATGAATATCCACCAGATGAGGTTACTGGACTACCATTATTAGGGTTTGAAGATGGACCGTGTCCAGAGGCATGAAAAGTTGATTGTCCAAAAGAACTGCCGCTAGGGTACTGAGGTCCAGTAGATTGACCATTGGAACTATGAGATGTAAAGGGTCCTGTAGACGAAATTTGAGAAGTGATAGATCCATGCCCACCAGAGTTACTATTTGACGCTGCAGGTGAATTCTTATAACTGGCTTGTGCCGAAAAGCTTCCTTGAGGAGCATTTGCAACAGATGGTCTCTGATTAGATTTTGGGCTTTGGAAGTTACCCGAAATTTGAGATGAAGGGAAAGCTCTGAAATGGGCAGCACTGAGGCCTGTGGAACTTCCAAACGAGGAAGGAGAATTTGGCTGATAAGTTGATACTGCTGGGGAGTTTGAATTGGTATTGGGTTGTGGTGAATGTCCTGTACTATGTGATGGGAATGAAGAAGAAACAGATGGTGCATTTGATTCTTGAGGTCTAGGTCCAAAAGAAGACGATGAGTATCCAGCAGATGATGACGAGGGAACTTTAGAACTTGGGCCAGATAAGCCAGCGTTAAAGCTATTTGGAGTATGTCCAGAAAAAGATGGAGTGGAACTGCTTCCAGATAATGAACCAAAACTAGTTTTTCCTGCAGGACTGGCAAAACTGCCAGAAAATTTGTTTTCTGGGGCTTTTGGCGCCAAATATTGGTTTGAGGTACCAGAAAAGTGAGTGTTTCCAGAAGAAGGTTTATACTGTCCGCTTGATTCAGGAAAGTTTTCTTCCCTATAGGAACCATCATCGTTTTCTTCCTCTGGATGAGCCATATTATATTGAATGCTTTTTAAAATAGCTTCTGGCACAGGTGGGGGTGTAGGCAAATGTTCGCCCTGGGGATGATATCCATTTTCATCAGCAGTGTAGCTAACGCCTACCTTTTCACCTTCAGGAGAAGTGTAGGAAAAAGAACCTTGAGCAATTGAGCTGTCACCTTGAGTTTGTCCTTTGTTCTTCAGCTTGAATACCATTTCCAGTTTCGTAGGCGGTACTGTAGGTACCATCTCCGTAGTTTTTAGTATCCAAACGAATAATGGGTATTTGGTTTAAGGACGATGGTTGATATTTAGATTGGCTGGAGTAGCTGCCTTGGTTTGATGAAGTAGGACCAGAGCTAAAACTTCCAGAAGAGTGAGTGTTTGGTTGGTATGCATGACCAGCAGCAGCAGGTTGGTTAGGATAAGCTACCGGTGGGTGATGTATTCTTGCCAAAACTGCTTCCAGTTGAACTAAGACTACCAGAAGGTTGAGAATTGGCTCCAAAGATCCAGAAGAAGTTTGTGATCCGTAGTTATTGGTTTACAGGAGTGCTTTGAGAATTGGCTCCAAAGATCCTGAAGAAGTTTGTGATCCGTAGTTATTGTTTACAGGAGTGCCTTTAGCAAAAGTCGAGCCGTGAGAGGTTCCAGTACTTGCTCCAGTGTTTCCATGAAATGGCTGACTTTGGGTAGATTGTCCAAAAGTGGATCCTTGGGGTACGGTAGATTTAGCACCTCCGAAACCAATGCTTTGGGGTGCTTGACCAAAAGTTCCTTGTTGTGTATTTGGTTGTTGAGATGCGGTACCAGAGTAAACATTTTGCTGAGGTTGATTTGAGTGGGAACCACCAAAGGTGCCGTAAGAACCATAAGAACCTTGTGGTTGATTTGTTTGTTGGGATACTGGAGAAGATTGAGTTTTATCAAATGCACCAGGGTTTTGTTGAGATCTAAGTGGTTGATTTAAAGTTTGCTGCCCAGCTGGAAATATAGCAGATGGTTGCGTACCTGCCCCAGTGCCAATAAAACTTCCAGAAACACTTTGATGTCCATGAGGGATAAAAGGTGATCCTTGGAGTTCAGCTGCTTTCTGTGACCCTGCGTTAAAGGTTCCAGAAACAGCAGGTTTTGGTCCAGAAGTCCCTGATTTTCCAAAAGAACTCGCGGGGCCCTGAGCTACAATGCTGACCGAATCGTGACCTTGACCGTGTGATGTTGGTGCAGCGAGACCTTGGTCGTACGATTCCTGTTTTGTTGGTCTGTTGTCTGGAGGAAGGTATTTGAGGTGATCTAGTTTGGCACATTGGACATAGCCGATAAAGGCTACAGCAAGTATTATCTGAAAAAAGAAATAAGGGTAATAATTTTTTATAATACATGGTGATTTTAAAGTTAAGTAATTTAGTCAATAATAATAAAACTGTTTCATTGTTCCATTAACGTGTCTTTTTTAAAAATAATCTCAAAACTATTACGCACTTTTGTACAAATACTGTACCAATAATTGACACAAAAATTGCACTAAACAACCAAAAACTAAAAACTAAGCTAACCTAGTGTAAATGGTAAACAAATTAATGCATATTTTTATACATACAGTGGTTGAAAATGCTAAATTTTTAGTAAAAGTTTTTATATTTTATTTTATTTTTTTAATTACTGCTTTAGTAGGCAACTATATTATATAAATAATGGCTTTCCTTTTAAGATTTTAACAGCTATAAAAATTATTATAATAACTTTGAGAATACCCTGTATAGTTTATGTATAAATAAGCTTTTAAACGTTTTAATAGCGTGTAAAATAACCAATATTATTTAATTTATTGGTATAAATATCTATTAGTGTTAAAAAATAATGTTAAAATTATTTAAATTTGATTAGCAGAATTAACAAAAAAGAAATAAATTAAGTTTATGACTTAAATTGTGACACTTTGGTTAATGTCTTTCTTCCGTTCACACTTAATTTTTACGGAAACTAGTAGAACTTAGCATTTAAAATTAATATTTTATTTTTAATTGCCTAAAATAATTTATGTTGCATAAAAATGTTTGTATTTCTTTTAAACAATTTTTTCTGTGGTAAGAAACAAATCATAGAGTAAGAGCCCGTGAGGCGCGCTTGTGGCTGCTTCGGTTGTATCGGCAAGCGTCGATCTCCGGAGTTAAGCAGTGAAATGCGCGCCCATAATTTGGATGGGTGTCCGGCAACGGCGGTGTTTTGGGCAACGGCACACGGTGTTCTGCCTCGGGGATGCGGAACGAGCAACAACCATCCAAGTTATGGAATGAATGGTGTGTGAATGAGAAGGAGTAGGGTCAAGGTACAATAAGCCTTCAGGCTGCAGTGCACCACCTAGGGGGCGGTCGTCGGACCTGGGTGGGACGACCCCGAAAGAGGTGAAAAAAAAATAAAAGAGCCCGTGAGCGGCAGACCTTCGTCATTTTGTAAAAGCTGAAACTTTGTCAATGCATGCTCCCAACATAGGTAGAAGTAATGGTAGATTGTGAACTTTGACTCATAGTGGCTTTGGCAGGTATGAGGTACCAAAGGTTAATTAATTGAAACAAAAACTTCGTTATTTTGTACAAGCTGAATTTTATATATATTACTTGGGTAACTATTAGAAGATATTTTCCCAATCGGCAGATAGTTTTGACAGTTCCAACCCCTTGGCAGACAAACATTTTGAAGTGACTCAATGGTCCGATCATGTACAGGGTGGCTCGAATTCGACGCTCATCATTGGGATTTCGGAAACCGTAAGAGATGCAGGATCGGTTAAATGGAGGCAAAGTTGCGCAATTTGATGCTCAATAAAATGCCGTTTTGCGTTTTAAAAATTCCGAGTACTTCCGAAGATATTCGAAAAAAACCGGAATTTTCAATTTTGGTTTCTATTGCTTCCTGGCTATATTTGTTAAGATAACTTAAAATGAAAAACACGTTTTCATGGCTACTTTTTCTGCTCTATAATTCAGTGTGATTAAATATTGAATCTGTCGTTTCGGCTTCTGGCGACCATCATCAACTTAATTTTTTTAAATACGGACCTGATTTTTTTTCAATTTAATTAAATCCTTTCATCACTCTTAAAACACTATATATCGCCACTTTGATATTTGCCGACGTTTCGTCACTCACATTCTATCACCAGAATCTTGCATATTTATTTAACCATAATACGGCCCTGAAGTACATTTTTAGGTAAAAAGGTAAAAAAAAGAATAAACTTATTACATATTCATAATTTTTTATTGCAACTCATTGATATCCAAATAAATAAATAAATAAATTAATCTTTATTAAAAAGTTTAAAAAGTTTACACTCTTGAAAAGGCGAAGTTCATCTTATACTTTTGTATGAGTTGATCTACCACTTAACCTGAGCTCTAATCTAACAGCGGAAATTACTTTATTAACAGAAACTAACCAGCAGGTACAAATTCAAGGGAGAACTTTATTTATTGTATGGTATGTGGAGGAACAAAATTATTGAACCTTTCAGAAGGGACCTTAACTTCCGAACGATATCTAAATTTGATTAGGAATGATGTCTTAGACGCCCTAGATAATCAACCTTTGGCAGTATTTCAAGAAATATGGTGGCAGCAAGACGGAGCTCCTGCCCACAATGGAAGGGAAGTAGCTCAATTCCTTTACCATATATTTCCTAATAAATGGTTTTGCAAGATGGCCCGCTAGGAGCCCAGATCTTAGTTCCCTAGATTATTTCCTTTGGGAATATCTTAAGAACCGTTTATTTAAAAATGCACCTCACGACCTTTAAGTACTACGACAAAATTTGATAAGGGAAGTCGCTGCCATTCCTGCGAGAACAATTAATCGAGCTGTATTAAAAATACAAAGCAAAGCAAGAAAATGCATCGAGGCGGAAGGTTATCTCTTTGAACACTTATAATAGTGATTAAATTATGTTTATTTTTAATATGGGCATCAAGATAGTATTACAAATTGTTTATGTAAGCTGATTTGTTGTCTACCTTTTTGTTTCTTATGTCTAATATTCATGAAATTTTCGGTTAATAAAGTAATTTCCGCTGTTAGATATCAATGAGTTGCAATAAAAAGATTACGAATATGTAATAATAAGTTTATTCTTTTTTTTACCTTTTTACCTAAAAACGTAGTTCAGGGCCGTATTATGGTTAAATAAATATGCAATATTCTGGTGATGGAATTTTCTGTACGAAACGTCGGCCAATATCAAAGTGGCGATATATAGTGTTTTAAGAGTGATGAAAGGATTTAATTAAATTGAAAAAAATATCAGGTCCGTATTTAAAAAAATTAAGTTGATGATGGTCGCCAGAAGCCGAAACGTCAGATTCAATATTTAATCACACTGAATTATAGAGCAGAAAAAGTGGCCATGAAAACGTGTTTTTATTTTAAGTTATCTTAACAAATATAGCCAGGAAACAATAAAAACCAAAATTGAAAATTCCGGTTTTTTCGAATATCTTCGGAAGGTACTCGGAATTTTTTAAAACGCAAAACGGCATTTTATTGAGCATCAAATTGCGCAACTTTGCCTTCATTTAACCGATCCTGTATCTCTTACGGTTTCCGAAATCCCAATGATGAGCGTCGAATTCGAGCCACCCTGTACAATATTTTTGTAATTTAACAAGATATGACAAAAAGTCTTATATAGGAGATGTAGATTTTTTAAATAGGCATGTACTTAAAATATTTTGATGTATACAGAGTGTTCCAGAAACATTTTTTTTTAAATTAACCTTATAGCAATAACTTTTTTTTGGACACTCTGTATACATCAAAATATTTTTAGGACATTCTCATTCGAAAACCCTACAAATCTCATATAACATTTTATGTTATATCTTGTCAAATAACAGAAATATTGGTCTTTATCGGACTATTGGACCACCCCAAAATATTTGTTTGTCAATGGGTTGAAAGTGTCAAAACTGTCTGGCGACTAAGGAAATATCTTCTAATAGGTACCCAAGTAACATAATGTAAAATTTAGCTTCTACAAAATGACAAAACCTAAGTTTTAATTTATTAACCTTTGGTACCTGGTACCCTGCCAAAGCTACTATGAGTCAAACTTTATAGTCTACCATCGCTTCTACCTATGTTGGGAGCATGTGCTGACAAACTTTCAGCTTTTACAAAATGACGAACGTCTGCCGCTCACGGGCTCTTGGACTATCATATTAACTACGAACTTTAATTTTTTAACCCTTTTTTAATATGTAGTATGGGATCCAAAAACAAAAACTCCTTCACCCGTTTTGTTACAGAATAAAATAGTACATGACAAACCGAGGTGGAAAATGTATCGTTACTGTCAAGAGAAACAGAGGGTTTGTTCTGGTTAGTGAACCATTTATCGAGACAGTAAGGAAACTTTTTATCGAGACTTGTATATTTCACTATTTACAGCCATACTTTCCTAATTTAATTAATCATCGCATAAATGTGTCACAAAGATGTTGAAAATATTAAAAAAGATGTAAAATTGATACATTTTTAAGATGTCTGCTAGAGTTTTACTTTCTTTGGCATTTAGCCTACGGGTGAAAAGTTAACTTTTCTTCCTAGTAACGAAATTAAATGTCAGAAAAGTTACACTTTAAAACTTTTGAAAAGTTGAAAATATATAAACATGATATGTATACATGGTCTGCAAATAAACTACTTTTTAAATCAAATATAGTCTGTCAATAAAGCATTGCGCATAAACCCAACAAATGATGGTTAGAGCTATAAGTCATTAAAAAATAACCTTATTATTTTTTACACACCATGTATCAAATTAAGTTTTAAATTTAAAAATTTCTCATACATTCACATTTCCACCATCAAAATTGGAGAAAAGATAGTGATATATTGGTACTTTTATTTAAAATGGGAAAATAAAAATTGCCAATTTATAGGGTAACTTAAAAATTTTATTCTTGTGTAAAACATGTTTTACCCAGTAAACAGATAGATGCAAGGACTAATGGTATTGATAATGTTTTTACCGAAAGTTTTTTAATGAATAAAATATTTTTTTTTTGTTAATATTTTCTATTTTTTAATTAACATTTTATTATTTTTTAAATTATATTTTATCTTAGCTCTTTTAGTCTTCCTGGGTATGTAATAGTGAAAATGAGCTTACAGAATACATCGCATTGTTTTAAATGGAAGCAAATAATGTAAATAGTTATTTTACATAATATTTGCGTAAACTTAAGTAACTCATAGTTTAGTATTAAAATATACATATAGGTAATATATGACATTTTTTAATTTTTCTTTTAACAAAAATAGAAATATTTTTTTTAAAGCAAACTGTATTAATATTATTATTTATTTATTAAAGTTATCGCGTTGGCTCGTAATTATTTGATAATAAAAAAATATCATTAAGCAAACGACAATCTTTTTTTTGTAAACTAGGGAAAGATGCAAAAAAATATTATTATTACCAAAATTAAAAAAAGTGAAAATATTAGATGTGTAGAAATGATACATACAGTGTGTTCCAGAATTATATAATAATAAAAGTTCAGGAAATTGATCGATGATCATGTCGAGTTTATATTGGCCGATCGGACTACTTTCGCTATCTAGTGGTCAGGGTAGGTACTAAAATTTCAGGTTACGCTGAAATCTCACTAGTGAGGTTCTATGGATTTTTATTCTTTGGTCATAGATATATGTATGATGAAGATTATATCAACAATTTCCAAAATAGGCTTTTAATCAACATTTTAAAATGGTAAAATAACAACTTCACAATGTTGTGTGCTTATGTGAAAGCGTTACGTTAAATAATTATGCCAACAAAGAAAAAAGCAATAGAAAAGGGATGTCGTAGCTTGTATCTTTCGTGACGTAGGCACACTCCAAATACGTCATCGGTCTATGCAGCGTTTTAAATAATTTCGGTGGGAATTTCACAAAATGCAAATTTTGCTATTATTACAAAAACATCTTGCAATTTACAGAAAAATTTAAAATGAAGGAATAAAATCTAATCCATCTATACCAAAATTTGCTACCTTAGGTATACATAGCTAAGGGCCACTGATTTTACACTAATAAATTAATTTTAGTCTAATTAAACCAAAAACAAAGCAAAAATTTAAGTTTGTTCATTAAAGTGATCTAAATGCGCTTAAATCTTTAAAATTCAAATGTTTTAATAATAGAGAATTATTGCACAGTGAAATAAGGCCAGGCTATAATAATACCGGCCTTATTTTGACATCTGAGCTTGCGCAGATGCATGGTGGGATACGAACTCCCTTAATAAGAATAGTGCCCGGCTTTATTTATGTCGGTTTTAGGTCGTGCCTTATTTTGGCCATATTTTAACTTCGGAACTGTTCGTCGAACCGAACGGCTGCCGATCACAAAATCGATAAGTTTTTAGAAGTAAAAATACTTAAAACCTTGCTTTTTCAAATGTATTTTTGTAATTGTGTTATAAAAACCCTACAACACAAAACAATAGAGAAAAACTACTAAAATTTCTTCCCGTTTTTTTAAGGTTTATGGTACTGTCAACATGATTTGCAATAACTCTAAATTATGGGTACAAGCACTATGTAAATAAGGCCGGTATTAATAATTCCCGAGCTTAATAAGGCAACTTGCAATAATTCTCTATTATCAAATCTTTAATATTTTGTGAAATTTGAAGGCATTAAGGATTATTTACGACAAATAATTTAGTTTGATCTAATATCTATACGGGGTGGGACATTTATTTTTTAATAGGGACCAGGACACCGAAATGTATTAAAATTAAACTTTTTTTTAATAAATGCTAAAAATTTGACATTATTATTTTAATATTTAAATTTTTTTCAGGCAAAAGAACGTATATGAGATATAACAAAGTTTTGACTTGATTTTTTTTTTAATAGGGGTTTTTAAATATATAAAAACTTACTGTTTTCATTTTCTAACCAAAAAAAATGGATATCCAAAAACCGTTATAACCACAAAACAGAATAAGGTACCCAGACAGTGTACCTCGTTAACTGACTACCCTATGATTTACATACCAGCATTTTATATGTCAAAAAATGATGTGTGAACCTCCCACTACAAAATCAATATTCTCATATTTTCAAAATAATTAGTCTTTGATTGGACATTATTTGTTAAAGTGTTAATGAAATACACAAATCGCATTAAAAATTTGAGCTGAAGCAAAAAATCGTGAGTCGACTTAACCTTTATTGTCAAAAGAAGATCCGTGGTGTATGGGTTTTTTATCAATGGACGATGATCTCAAAGATGGTATTTTTAGATTTATTTAATATTGTTGTTTGATGCGTACGGACAGAACAGGACTTTGGATTTTCCATCTATTAATAAAAACTTTAAAAAGCTGTATTTATGTATGCGTTGCGTTTTAAACGAAGGAATCGATTACATATGTATATAGAGTGTCTCTAAAAGATGCGGTAAAAATACGTTCATAAGTTCCCGAAGAAAAATGTGACTATCTCACATTACCATCAAGTATTTCAATAGTCAATAGCCATTTAGAACATGGGCTTCCCATATAACATTTTTGCCGGCGTTGTACATTTTATTTACTAGCATTGCCAACACTCTTTCATGGCAAGGCATTGGCAAAAAGGTATCAAAAAGACGCGAAAGTGGGCAATTGGCCGTTATTAGGCCACGTGTTGCAGATAAAGTGATGGCATCCGTCATTAATAAGTTATTGGCAAAAAAATGCGTTTAAGATGATGGCATCCATCATTAATAAGTTATTGGCAAAAGATAACAAAAAGACGAAAGTGGGCAAATGCAGATACTCCCAAGCAGCAAGCTGACGTCTTATTGACGAAAATTGTCGCATATACTTTTTTAAAAAGCTAAAATGATGCTGTATTTTATTTGAAAATTAAAATAGGAAAAAACTCCTTACTGCATGCAATTTCCTTGCAATGCAAAGTACCATCTCTCGGAACACTGTCCAACTTGGAGATGCAGATTTTTACACTAGCCGAAGATATTTCTTTCAAAGCTAAGTGAGATCACCTACCGCAGACCGCTCTCGAATTATTTTTGTCTAATTGGTACGGTTTAGACGATAAAAAGTGAAGATATTGCAGAAACGTAGTAGTTTATTGTCCATTACGCCATCTATCGGTATGTCAAAAAACTAATAAATATATATAATATTTTTTATGAACACGTCTTAAAACTTTTAATAAGGTTTTAAACAAAATGTTTACAGTTCCTAACAGTCTACTTGTATATCTTGCCTTCTCGACTAGCCATCACCAATTAATCACACAACACACACTTATTAGGTAATGAATACATTTAATTATGTCTATTAAAAACTCTTTTCTTTAAAAAGAAACTAAAAAGCTAGAAAACCACGTAGAAAACAAATGCACAAAGCCGTTCCTTCGGTCGAAATTAACGTAGCTAATTTTAACATCATTTTATTTTTATTCGCTCCAAAATACATAATAAACATTTTGTTTGACCTAATTTTTATTTGCATGATTTTTAACAATAAAATGTTGCAAATGTTAAATTATTTAAAAAAACATAAAATAATGTTGTTTAGCTGCCACTATAAATAAAACAGATCAAAAAATTGCTTTAATGCTGGTTAAATACCAATGGTTATAATATGGTTTAAAAAGTATGAAATGCGTTGAAGGATTGCCTTCAAAAATCCAATATTTATTTGCCTGCAACAAAAACGCATGCTTGCCGCCATTTTGTATGCTTGCCGGCAATTCGCCTGCATGTAAAATTTATTGGCAATTAAGTGTTTATTTAGGGTTGACTTTTTAATGCGTATAAGATGTTGGCATAATATTGCCACCAATTGCCAATGCTTTACCATCAATGCCAATATGAAAAATGTACATTGCCGGCAAATAGTGTTTGCTGGGTAGTGTTAAATATCCATCTTAGCAATAAACTACTACTTACATATTGTATGTATTGATAATTAGTTATTAGCAAAGCTTGCATATTTGAAATAAATATCTACTGGTTTAACAAACCCAGGTTCACTTGATTTTCTACCATGCCGACAGAGGGGTGATTGACAATAGGCTATTACGTTTATTCGAAATACTTACTTTTTAAGAGACTGGTCGGCGGTTGGTGATATCAATTAGCTAAGACAGGTAAACCTTTGGCTAGTGTAAAAATCTGCATCTCCAGATTGGGCAGTGTTCGACAAATGCAACCTTGAAGTGCAAGAAAATTACAAGCAGTAAGGATTTTTGCCTTTTATTTTGGTAGAATTCAAAATTTTAGTCTTAACTTTTGTGCTGTATAGTGTTTAATACAAATTGTGATGTATAATACAAAGGAGCAATGGTAAAGGAAGCATTAAATTGTAAAAACCGCTATAATCATGCATTCTGTAATTTACTATTGCTTGTGGTACACATTTCGCACAACATTTAGTAGTGGCTGTTGCAAGAGGTTTCCTGAATAATTCTATTTTCGTTTACTACAATGTGCAGCGGGCGCCTTTTCACTACAAATAATTGTAGAATTTCGTGCAATTGTGTTAATCTCATTTACATTTTTTTTCGTGCAGATAGTAGTTAAATCCTGCAGATATCTAAACAACGGCTGCTTAAATCAACTTTACCTTGCCACTCATTTAGGTAGATGTTGTGGTGGTTCGCGCCCACCAAACATTACAATAAAATTGATAGCAGATTCTAATTTTTATCTCCAAAAACTCCTTTTTTTTCTCTCTCTTTGGACAAACCGCGAAGGCTAAAAGTCTAAATACTAACGTACCGTGGGTGTTTTAAGCGAGGTAAGAGGAAGTTTGTTGACACGGGACTTAAATACTTGAAGATTTGGGGGGAAGGAAAGACCTCCGCGGGCAGCAGGTCCTTTTAGCCAAATATAGTGACAATACGCCCATTATTAACAAAATAATTTATTAAAAAAAAGTAAAACCAGATTGGGTTTTTGACATTTGCTATCTCCGTAATCATCCACTGTTGGACTAAGGTAAGTTAGGTTAGGTCGTCATATACTCGCCTTATAAATGTATGGTAACTTTTTTCCGCACCTTTTAGGGACACTCTGTATATTGTTCTGCTAGTACTGTTTATACAGGGTATTTCCTAATTGCAGTAAGAAAATTTAGGGGCAAATTTCAGAGCCAATTTGATGAAAAAAGTCCATATCAACATGAGTCTTTTTTCGTTTTCAAGATATAGATACAGGGTGTTAAACTTTTCAAAAATTAAAAATCTATATAAAACATATTTTTTAGTAAAATTTGTTATACTAGATACATCCGTTATTTAATTTTGTATTTTTTAAGGTTGTTTCATAATTGCTAATAAAAAGTAACAACACCTAATTTTTAAAAGAAAAAATGCCATAATCCTTCTTGTATGGTCCAGGGTTGCTTTCCAGTGACGAAAATATTTGTGCGTCACGCTCCAGGGCTTGAAGCTCTTGAACTCCTCTAAAAAGTTAGTCACTGGAACGCATCCTTAGAAATTTCGTTGTTTTTAACCTTTCTTGGCTTATAATAATAATCTCTTTTTAATATCTGATTCCATTAAATAAATAATTTTAAAAAATCCATCCTTAACCATAAAAACACGTTTGAAGCACCAAAACCAAAAGAGGGGTTGGTGCATGAGGGGCACGGGGAAAGAAAAACGTAGTACCTCAGGTGCATAACACTTTCCGTCACTGGAACGCCATAAAGTAGAACGAAATGCTCCTGAGCTACTCGGAAGCGCTCTATTTGCGTCACTGGAAAGCCACTCAGGATTACGTAGTTTAGCGCATTTTATTTAGTTTTTCTGAAAAAGTACGTGAAAATATGAAAAAACAAAAAATTGTACTTTTAGGTGTTTCATTCGGAAAAAATATAAAAGTTGCAATAAAGTCAGTGGCGTAAATGTTTTTTTCAATAATATTAGCCAAGATGCGTCCAAAGCCGCCACTGGTCTTACTCATTTAATTTATTTTAGGGTTTAATTACCTTCTTATTTTTACAGATACCACAGCCAAATATTATTAAAATCGGTATATTCTAAGGTTTTATTAAAAACACGATTTTCTTTTTAAGGTTAAACAACCTATATCTTAGACATAAATCATTGTCGGACCTATGTTTATACGCTCTATTTTTAATAAAATTGGCTCAGAAATATGCCCTTAAATTATTTTACAGCAATTAGGAAACACTTTGTATAATATTTTTTTAAACATATTACTCCAAAAATATCTGGCTAAGTTTGGTCCTGTACATACAAAAAGTAAAATATTAGTATAGTATCACAAAAAATAACAAAGAGTTAAATAATTACTACTATATTTAGTAGTACCAAACAGAAAAAATAAATAAACATGTAATCAGTGAAATAAAGAATGAAGTATTTAAAAACATACAATCATTACTGATTGGTTCCGGTTCTACGTGGTGACTTTTCGCATATTGGTGCTTTATTTAAACGGTGAGTACCTACTTCTTATTAAATAACTATTTTACTATTTTTCGGTCGTTAACGATATCTAACAGAATATTTGATGCATTAAAATACTAACCCTGTTGACACTGGATGGGAAACATTTTTATTTGAACGTATAAATAACGTTATTCAAACATACCGTTTTAACCATAAAGTAACATACCTACGGATAAGAGAAACCATGGCATGCTAAAATTTTCGTACCGCTTTTGCGGCAGGCTTGGCGGCAGGCTTGTCATTTTTCCAGTTTACACTTTAAATGCGTCGGTCGAAGCCTCGCCTCGTGTAATATCAGCGGTTGGGAGACACGTAAGCTTACTGATATGACTAACTGGCGGTATTTCAACGAGAAACGAATAAAATTATATTGGGAGTTTTCGCATGACCTGTCCTTAAATCGGCTATTCCATGATAACTCTTATAATTTCCTTACTCTATGGTTTTAACCAATGATCTGAAAAATAAAACGGATAGCTAATAGAAAATGTTCCCCATATATTTTCAATAGACCTGCGCACGAATTTTTGACCCCACACTGGGAGACTTGCTGTACACCTTTGCACATGCGCAGTTCTCATAAAAGTTAGTGTTTTTCAATTAAAATCCAATATAGTGTTGGCAACATTGACAAAATTTGCAGTATTTTAATAAATATAGTGGTTGCAACACTGAAAATGTTTACCTACATAGCAACAGGGCCACACTCATTATAATTATCAATTTTAGGCGTTCAACCAATTATAACCGCGGTAATAATTGGTGACAACTTTGACATATAATACATTGTTTGAACATCAACATAACCTATTGGTAAATACCGTTTTAGAATTGGTTCTTCGCCTAAAATTGATGAATATAATTGATAATTTGGGATTTTCCGATTGTAAAATCCAGGTAAAATTGACGCCGTCGGCCGCCCAAAACCAACCTCTCATCTATGGTCGACCGTTATTAGTCATTTGGTATTTGGTATCGCTAAGCACAAATAAAAGGACATTTGTGCTTAGCGAGTCTTCGTGTTTTTCAGGGGTGTTTCGTTTGACTAAATGATGAGTAATTGTATAGTGTTGTTTTGCAGAAAATGGAAGGTTTTTCTTGTGGTTTTGATTGCAAATATGAGGTCAGTTTGTCCCCCCCGGACTCCCATCTAGTTATATGCATTTAAAATGTCCGTTCGCTTCCATTCCGTTCCGTTCCGCGATGGTGTACTGTCTGCTTAACTTGACCCGATAAATAACATAATAGTTCTGCCGTTATTGTCTCTTTTATAAATACTCAGTAATCTCGACTATGGAAGGAGTCATATAATTGTTTTTGATTCCGACTGTGAATTAAGTGATATTACGGATTTGTGATAAAAGAGTTAGCAACAGTTTAGACAGTTAATTAAACAGTTGTCTATTATTTTCATAGTAAATAAATCCTAGGCTCCATTTTCATTCAACCAACCAGCCTATGGATGTAGCAAAGCAGATTTTTTTCTTTGCACCTTTGATTGTGGTCCGAGACACAAGCATCTCCGCACATATACTGGTCTGTCGAGCCGGATTTGTCGTATTGATGTGATGTGTTTTAATTTTTTAGTTTAAAAAATATTCAACCTTGCAGAAAAAAATGTGTTTATGTGCTACGTGAGGCGCTACTGGACTTAATAAATTTAATTAAATTAGAGGTATGCAGAATCAGCCAGTCAATTAAACATATAAACAATGGGTGGAAACGAGAGGGTCTAACTCGAATACCGGCATGTAAACATGTGTGACTTGTGCATATTTTGTTATTGCATTACTGGCCGATATACCATAAACTATTGCGTATACAGTATATTCCTCTTACAATTGTTAATACCACTGCCAAATTTCATTAAAATCATACATAAAATTTTCAAGAGGATAATAAAATTGAAAAGCTTTATTGGTTTTAACACCAATTTAGTTTATGACAACAAAATAGATACAAGTACTTAAAATTAATTACAAGTGAGTAATATTAGGAAACTCAATTAACCTACTATGTATAGACAAACTAAAAATTAATGTATTTCATTAAAAAGAGGTAAAACGATGTTACATATCAAGAAGAATAATGGACACGGTTATGATGTTAATTGAAGAACCATTTTAAGCAGATTTTACTTAGGATTAAGAAACACGCTTTGGTTTATTAGTAATATTTAAAAGCATTGCTTATGGCAATTGTTTTTATAATATTTAGGAAAGAAGCAAAATATTTTAAACAATATGTCATTATAGTTATTAACTTATGTATTTTTGTTTTGTTGAAGTAAAATACCTGCTGGGCAAAAGAAAATGATTTATTGAGATACTTAATTTTTTAATGTTGCTTTTTATATTATTGACTTTTTTAAGGCTACAATGCCGAAGGTTTAAATAATAAAACAATACAGGGTTATCCAATGAAAGTTAAACAGTCCTTATACAGGATATTCGTAAACAAATACAATACATTTTGGGAGTTAATTCAATGTTTAAAATGAAGGGTAGTTAGGAATCGAAAAAAAATCTCCAATCTTACGTCATATTTCTATTTTATGCTTTATTTGGTTTCTGGGAGATTAAGTTTAAACAAAATATTATTTGGCTTTTCTCCAGAATACCATACATTTTTGGTAAACTATTTACCACATTTTTGAGACGCAACCATTTGCCCAGTTCTCGTCTGGCGTCTTGTTAAGATTTTATTTTATTGGATTAAAATAATTTCAACCGAGTGCTAATGAACCTTTGTTTATAGATTAAAACCTTTGTATTGTAAGTAATTTAATATTAAATATTTCATTATTTTATTTCTTTTAAAGTAATAATAACTTTTATTATATTGTGTAAGAGCAGAATAGTTCTTCATAATGTATAAAAGTTTTAATTTTCCTAAAATGTTAAATAAACTTTTTACTTTTATTCTGGAGAAAAGCCAAATAATATTTTGTGAGATTTCTATATGTAAAAAGGGACCACTTTTTAAATCAAAATATTGATTTTCTCGTTAAAATCATTTTAAAGAGAAAATTAAAAAGGATCCACCTTACACCTTTTTTGCCTGGGGAACCTGTTTAAGTCTCGTAACATTTTTTGTGTTACTAGTGGGAGAAAAATGACGTGATATTTGCAGAAACCCTCTTTCCGCTACGGTGAAATTTGGTGAGATTAAACTTAAACCCCTTCACCCGTCCAAATGCCCCCGGGCTATAGGGGCCCCCAAATGTGTGTGTTCAAAACTGTAAAATTGTCGGTTAAATTAGGAAATTGAGGCCTTATTAACCCATTAATGTCCGAAGGGTCGTTAACGACCCAGAACCAAAATCATCATCTAATCAGTTCTATAATATATACAGGGCGATACATGTTCCTATAGCAAGTTAAAAATACATGTGTTTGCCTATTATTATTTTTTTTGCGTTTGTTGATTACACAAACTGGTTTCTACGTGTAAATAATTACAGCTGAAATGAATAAACTGACAATATTTTAGGGTCGCGACATTCGGCCATATTACTTTGACGTGTTATGACGTCACATCTCCCATTTTTCGGCCATGTTGTTCAGTGCCGGAGATATACAGTTTATTGTATTAGTAAAACAACCGTTTACACAACAGTTATTATTAAGTTGTAAATTCTTTTACTTTAAATTAAAAAAACATTTAGAATTACATCTCTCAACAAATATCAGTTCCAAAACAATGCAAAATGAAATGCGCAAATTCTAGACGCCACTGGATTGATCATCAGCTTTGATTTTACCCAGTCTTGCCAACTTTTCTCCGTGGAGTGCTCTTCCTTGCGTCCCCGACCTCGAACCGCCTAAAAGTTGAGGATATGTCGCAACCTTATAAATATAAACTAACCTTGATTAGTAAATATTTTCTCTTTTAGTATTTTGCTAATAAGTATAATAATATTTTTATCTTTGTTATATGTTCATGTAAATATTTATTTGCAGTTTATATAATTTAATAATAGTATATCCAAATTACTTGCAGTTTTCTTATGCTGCGCCGTTAACGAACCCCTTTGGTCATTTAAGACACTTTTTTAAAGTTTTGGTATTTTTTAGGAAAAAGCTCGTTACAGTTGATAAACTGCTAGAAGTTAAAACTTAAGATAAAAATTATGTAAAACTACTTACAGAAGGCATATAATTATTATTTTTTCTCTTAAAAAAAAAAAAAAAAACGTTGAAAATAGATACTATGACAATATTACTAATCGGAATAACTGGAGTAACCTGCAACTCAACGCGGGAAAAACGCATATACCTATATGAAGAAAATAAAGGCATTTTATAATGAAGCAATCAGATAACGCAAAAAATAAGGATATTGTTATTATAGGTATAAGATAGAGAGGCATAAATATATAGTAAAATTTTCAGTCAAAAATATAACAAAAGAAGCAGAGTTAAAACCTATTGCAAAAAAATATATATCACATTTATGAAGGAAGTGAATCAAATGGATAATATAATATACAATAACAAAACAGCCACGAGAAGAAAAGACTGGCAAACTCCAATATTGCATTGGATGGTACATTTGTGCGTTGCTAATGACAGTTATCT